>JALKBU010001500.1:0-10205 GCA_023091735.1 Trichomonas tenax
TTGTCCATTAAAAGTGACATTCTTAAGGCAGCCCCTTTAATACTTTGGGTGAATAACCCAACAATATATTGAAAAATTTGAAGTTTTGAAATTTTTGGAGCATCACATTGTAAACCTAAAATAAATCTATTTGCATTATTTATTTTTCAAAATTTTTACGATTTTTCTATTGAAAGATCAAAAAACACAAAAAAATTCCATAAATAATGTTCAAAACATCATTGTCGGGCACTCAATGGAGAAAAAAATAAAATGGCCGAACAATCTCGTCGGACAATTTCCGATCCTTAATTCTCTATCTTTCTGCGCTAAACACACCTTTGCACACCCTATATATTACTCATCGTATGAAATTGCAATACCTAATGATGTAGCAATAAAAATTGTAGTTAATGCTTTCTGTCTCACATGTAAATTTCCAGATTTAGAGTACTGGGTTATCGAGTTGGTAATTAGAGAATCTTTGCAAAATTTATCAATCCATAGATTAGTGCAGACTGGAAACATACTACTAATTAAAATTAAACCACTAATTATAATATTGTCTTGTATATCAAGAAGCATTTCTTTAATACAACTATATAAATACATATGAAAATTTCACTCCTTTTTATGTAATCAACTGGGTCAATGTTCTGGAAAAATTGAAATACGTTATCGATAAAAACCACTGATTCAAATAATAGTCTGGGATCATGGGTTTCTGACAACAAAGCTTTAAAATTCAATTCTGAAATAATGATCGCGCACAATTGTTGTTCGTAATTTAGAAGTATTCTAAGCATGAATATTGATTCTGTTAATAGTGTACTATTTTTTTCGATATTTATGATTTGAATAAGTTGATTCGCTAAAGGCATAGAATGCATAATAAAGTGAAAGACATCAATTCTATTCAGGTCTAATAGTTTATGAAAAATTCTGATGATCACCTGCTGGATGATGATATTTTTTGTTATTAGTAAGTCCAATAGTGGTAATAAATAATTAGACTGAACTAAGTTTAACGACTTTTAACAATTTAAAGCTGACTCCAATGACAATAAAATATTCATGAGGTTATCATCATTTTCTTCGATAGTGCATAATTCAAGAAAATAGTCTATGCTTTCATCCATCTGTTCAGATTCCTTCAAGGAGGGATTTTGTCAACCTGGACTCTGCTCTTTGTAATCCATTATAGAATCCAATTAAAATTTTTGATGTAAACTCCGATAATTTCATAATATATGGAAGAAAGCTTGGATCAACTATTTGAGTTAGAAAAAAGACGAGACCAAGAAATGCTTGAAATGTATGAAGTTCATCAACAACCGCCACCACGACTCCGTAAACAATTAGCTATTACATATGAAAAATTGCGTTATGACGAAGAAAAATTTTAAAAAACTACAAATTTCAGCGTAAATGAGTTTGATACATTATTTAATTCTATATGTTATGAATTGGCAAGGGATGTTCATGTGAACTCCATGGCATCCCCTAGAGACCGCCTCCTCATTACGTTGGTTTTTCTCAAACTAGCACCAACATTTTTTTCCTCGGACAATGTTTTGATGTCAGCGAATCTTATGCTAGAGATCTTGTCATTAATACGATACATTTAATCTCAATACCACTTCAGTAGAGATTTATAAAGTGGGAATCAGTAACACAAAGACTTACAGGCTTGGTTGCCTTAAACATTGCACATTTTCCAAATCTTCTAGGTGCAGTCGACGCTACTGTTCATGAAATTGAATGCCCTCTTATTGGTGGTCAAAGATTTTACTCTGAGAAGCACAAATTGGATACAATAAAGATTGAAGCATTTGTTAGCCCACGTGGGCTTCTTATCCACTGGTCAATTAGTGTTCCAGGCTCAGTTCATGATAAATAACTCTTCGTGTCGTCTTCATTAAAGATTATTATTCAAAATAACATCCTTATGGAAAGACAAAGATTTGGCAGGGAAATTGTGTATTTAGCTGATCTGGGATATCAGGGTTTTCGTGAGATTTTTGAAGCCAATGTTATTTTGCCATTCAAAAAACAGCTAATGGAGAATTGAACAATGAACAAAAAGATTTTAGCAAAAAGGTAAGCAAACATAGGATCATTGTCGAAAACTACTTCAGTAGACTCAAAGTTTTATGGAAAATATGCAGCCATATCTTTACACTCAAGCTTGAAGAATATAATATAACATGGGACCTCTGTGCGGTAATTACAAATTTGTATTGTATGCTTCATCCACTGCGCCGCGAAGGACGCATACCAATTTTCAATCCTGAAGATCCATACTTAATCAATGGAGTCAATGATAGAGATTTTCGCGATAATGAATTTCGTTCCGGTTCGGGAGAAATTGTAGCATATTTAAATCAGTTATTACAAGAAAATGTCAATTGTTAAACTGTAATGCGCATATTATTCGGGACCAGAGACATGAAGATATCATTGATTTACAACAACATCTCGCAATTAATTAACAAGTAGCACAGGCACAAAATCAACAAAAAGCACCTGATTCCAAAGTTGAAGCGAAAATAAAATCAGCAAAACCAGTTGAAATTGCTCCTACGGAACCAGAACAATCAAGATTCCAGAATCATATTGACAATGACAATGCAAATCTTCCAACTTCGCGTGCTTCTCCCACAATTAGTTCCATTGGGCAACAAATTAATAGCCGCGAGGCGTTAATAAGGAGTAATCGCGAAAAGGCTCAAAAGATGCATGCTCAAATGATAGATACTTACTATGAATTGGTGAAAGAAGCTAATAATCGAAGTCCAAAAGCAAGAAAATGAAATATTTGTCATTGTATTATACTAAATGTTTGTTTCAAGTGTAAACTCGAGAATATGTTTTCTTTTTCTGCAGAGATCTTGAAGTATCTTGTTGCTATTTTGTTGTTCCTTCTGACGCTGATTCCAGAGCAGCAATGTATAGCTGTTTATTTTTTATGTGTTATCTTGATCTGCCGACATTTTTGATTCTACGAAGTGTGAATAACATCCTTCTTAACTCCAAGACCGTTCTTGAGAATGATTACGTAGTAGTTCTTTTCTTCAGCATCATCGATGTCTTCATAGAGTTTCGTGTAGTAAGCCGCTCCTTGGCCATCAAGTATAACAGCAATGTTCACTCATTTTTAAGTAGATCTCTTCCATTCCATCGGCATGATCAACACCAAACCGAAGATGTACTGACCATCAATGTCGTTCTCAAAGTCAGCGAGTATCTTGAATTACTCACCAGTGTCAGTCATTGCCTGTTTGTCGTCTCAGTATTCTTAAGATAAATGCTGCTGCATCGTCTTCGTTCACTACTGTGTTGAGTTTCATAATGACAGGTTTGACTTGAGCGCTTGTGTCGCCACTGTTTGTAGCTTTCTTGAGAGCTTTCTCGATCTCCATGGAACAATTTTCTGGAATGATTTCCGGTGCAACGAGAGAAGAATCGAGGCATTGTGAGATGGAGAATAATATTTGGAGCAATGTATTTTTACCACTATTCCTACAATAAGCTTCCATATTTGACTTTGCAAGTTCAAAGTGTTTAGGCTCGTTGACTTGATTCTTCTGCTTTTCTTCGTTTTCTGCTGCTTTCTTTTAATCATCTTATTTTTGAATTCTTCTAGGTTCTGCTTATTCTGCTTACTCCTTGATTCTATCTTCCGCAAATTTTCTTTCGACTGATTCGTCATCGAGTTTCATAGTGATTTTTTTGCTCTTCTATGAGCCTTCTCGTTCAATCACTAGAAAGTTGCGCCATCTTCTCCTTCATATGCAAATTTAGGCTCTTCATCTCTTAGCTTAGCTGCGAGGATGCTCTTCCCCTTTATTCTTACTAGCTGCGCTTTGTTCTTTTCTTTTTCGAGCTCAAACTGATTCGCGAGTCTCTTTTGAACTTGTTCGGCTGTTTCGTCTTCAGCTTCAATTTATTCTTCTGTTTCAGTTTGGAATATCAAACAAATTAATTCATGATGAATGTGTCTGCTTAAGGCAGTACTGAGCCTGTGTTCGAACTTATTCTTGCCTTTGAGAATGGTTTAATCTTTGATATTCTTGTTTATGGATTCAATTTTGAAGTTTCTCAACGATAAGATAATGAAATCTTCTCCATCACTCCATTTGTGCCGTTTGAAGTTGATTGCTAAGGAAAATAAACATCAAGTTATAATATAAATTGACATTAAAGACTATATAAAGAAGCTAAGAGGCATCTTAGCAACAATTGTCTAGTATATTAATATTCCGCACTTGATATTTTGAAAACGCTGATAAGAATTGAAAATCTTTATTCAAAATCATGTTTTTGTAAAAAGAACTCATTGACATATAAACTGATGTTAGGATAGTTTCCTGAAATATACCATATTATGCCTAAAAATTCTTAGTTTTGGGAATAATCATTGACTATCAAAAACATAAATGTTACTTTTCAAACAAATTGTTTACATTTTGCCGTTCTTAAATTTATTCTGTGCAATTATTATCTTCGTTGCTTTGATCTTCTTCAAGAGTTTATCTTCTGCCTTCTTGAACTGCTCTTCGTAATCTGCGGCTTCCTTCTGTCCGCGAAGTTCGTCCTCTCTAAACATCTGGATTTGTCTATCGAGTGACTTCTTCATCTTCTCGAGCTTCCTCTCCTTCTGCGCGTTCTCCTTCATCAAAACCGCGAGTTTTTCCCTATATCCGTTGACTTCTTCCCACATTTCTTTGACTCTCATGTCTCCTGATGATGATTGACCGTCATCTTCTGGTATATCCATCTCCTTTCCTGCCCATCCTCTGAGGATGTAACCGTACTTCTCCTGGGAGCTGTGAGACAGCGATTCCTTCACCTCGCGGATCTGTTCCATCTTCGATTTGTCTTTGGAAATGTGTTCATTTCTTTTCTCTTGAAGTTCTCTCTTGAGAGCAGCCAATTCGCTCTGAAGGTTGTCGCGCTCTGTTGTCCAGTCGGCTTTTGTCTTTTCTTCGGCTTCATTCAGTCTCTGTTGATAATCTAAAGCATCTGAATGTTGTCTAAGGTTATGACTGAACTTTCTGATATCAGTGATCTGCTTTTGGATCTCTATAATCTGATTTTCCTTTGATTTAATGTTTTTAGACAAAATATTTTTCTGATCATCAATTCCGACAGTTTTACGGTTTGTGAGTTCATCATGCGCTTTCTTTGCCTTTGTGAGAAGCTGGTTCATTTGTATATACTCACGTTTGTAGTCTTTAAGTTGCTCATTTAAGAAATTAAGATGATCTGTTGTAGATTTTTGAAGGGCATTCCATTGCTGAAGTTGATACCGAGCATCATTGAGTTTCTTGTTCCAATTTGCTTCATCTTGCAAAAGTTGATCATATTCTTTTCTTAAGTTTCCAATAACGCCGGGTTTTTCGTTCGTTCCCTCATTTTTCATTATAGTTTCGGATTTGGCGTTCAGTGCCTTATGTCTGTTGATCAAAATCAATTCGTGTTCGCGGAGGAGATCAATTTTCTCCAGTTTCTCGTTTTCGAATAATTTTGGAGCAACACTCATAGCGTTTATTTTGCTCGATATGATTGTAACCTTGTTTTTGGCCAATTGCAGCGCACTGCGCTTTTCGACAATTTGGTCTTCTAATTCAGCGATTTTTTCCAAATTTTGTGTATTTATCTCCTTCACTTCCGATAGCCTCGATCGGAGCTCTTTTAATTCTATCGATTCTTGGTCTGCTTTGTTGAATGATTCTTCATCCATATTTTTTGTCACGTTTTTTGGAATGTAAACTTATTTCTTTTCCATTTTTGGTTTTGCTTTGGATATAGCTTTTCGATAGTATATATTTTATATTTTGCTCAGAAAAATATAGTATTGCCGCTGGAAAACAAATTGATCAAATTTAATTAATTTTGTAACACATCATTTTCTATTGAAAAATCATCATACATTTTTATGTATATCACATGCTTAACAGATATGATGTTAAATGCCAAAATATTGTGATATCAAAAAATATTTGATTATGGAATTATAAACACAGTGAATTTTTTCATAATTTTTTGTGCTTTGATTATTCTATTGTTAAATCAAGATGAGTGCATGAATATGAAAAAAAAGATGGTATTCAATGAGGAAATGTGCATTAATTGAGAGCAATCAGTAAGAGTAGAGGATTAAGTTATATTCATATGGAAAATTCAATGTTAGAAATAAAAATTAATCCTAAGTGAAGATATTTATTTATTCTAATGAGTATTCCATATGCTCACTCATCAAATTCTAAGAAGTGCATCGGTGAGATAGAGAATGTAAAGTTTCACAGATGCATTATAAGGAATATTGCGAAAATTTAATATTTAATTTAAAATAGCAAAAATCATTATAGATTCATTCCATCAGGCAGGTAGTTTTGCACTGTGTTTTTATGATTTATAAAGTTGAAGAAGAAAAATAGTAAAATTAACGAAAAAAATCAATAATAATAAACATTTATTCGAATTACATTGTGGAAAGGATCTCTCGGGAGCGCTTTGGAAGTGTTGAAGAGAGTGTGTAAATATCTTTGTTCATATTTGGAACAAGATTTGCTGTTCTCGTTGTTGGCGTTGTTGCGAAGAACAGAGACCTCCTCATAGCGTGCGGAGTTGTCTTTGTCATTCTCGCCATAATTCCACTGATATCTCCCGTTAAATTGTTCTTTCTCTTCTGAAGAGATTCCTTTTGGCGGGAAATCTCATCATTCTTCTCCTGCCTGTGAAGATTGATGCGGTTTGTCATCGCTTCGAGCTCTTTACGTTGTCTTTCCAAGATTTGCTGTTTTTCCTTTTCCCATTCAGAAATAGCACGATTAAAGACTTCCTTTGACTCTTTCTCTTCACGCGTTTTGATTTCCTCACGGATAATTGCAACTTGGTCCATTCTATTTTCGATAGATAATTTTCTTTCGAGCTGATAAAGTTGAATGAGTTCTGAAGAGCGCTTTCTATACTTCGCTGGTAAGTCTTTTGGTTTGTTATTGTAATGCTGTTCTAATTCTTTCGTGTGTCGATCTTTTAATTGATTTATTTTATTTTCTGCGTATTCTTCAAATGAATTTATCAATGACTCACTTTCATGGTTAAACTGTTCTTCATTTTCCTGTGTGCTCGTTAATCTAAAGTCAAGATCTGAAATTTGAGATTGGCATCTTCTATTGTAAAGAGCCGTTTCTGCTCTTCTGGAGAACTTCTCCATCATCAGTCGCGTTTGTTCAGCCTTGTCGTATTTGTTTAAACATATTTGCTTGTCGCGTTTAGATTTGAATAACGAGATATAATCGGTAAGATCGTTAATGGTTGTCACAGGAGGGTCCTTCGCGTTCGTTGCCTCCTTGAGATAGGCCGTGCGGCCCAAATTCGTAGTTTTCATTGAAGGTAAGTTGGACATTGATTCTAAATAACGTCTAAAAATCGGTGTTTACAAATTGTAATATTTCAATTTAAAATTTTTTGTTATTAATAAACACTGCATCTAATTTGAAAACATTTTATACCAAAATTTGCAAATTATATCGAACTTTCTTCAATTTCAAACTAAAACATTATATTTTTATTGATTCATTTAATACTATAGTCAAAATAAAATAGAAATACAATATTACAATCGGTCTAAATTCAATATTCGAAGATAAATCTAAAAATCCACTTAAAAACTGTAATTTTTATAGAAAAACAAACTTATTTTCGTCATTTTTGGTGATGTTGAGAATAAATTTTTAGATTTTAAATGGAAGAAACAGCGAATAAAGGTTCGGTAGTACAATTATTGCCTTTAAAAACGAAAGTATTGAAACCTATAGAAGTTACACTTCCTGTTATTGAGTCTGAAAAATCACCAAAATTATCATCAAAAGTTATTCAGAATCCAGCTTCCGTTTTCATAGACGAGTTCGTTGTAGAAAACAAGCTGCCGGTTTTAGATATTCCAACACCTTTTATTCCGCCAGTAATAGAAAATTTACCACAAAATTTAATTCCAAGTCCAACAAAGATAAACATAAAGAGCACTAATGTGATGCCTGTCCAAAAAGAAGACAGACATTTAATAATATTGAATTCGAATATATTTCCAAGTAATGATATAAAAATGTTTTCGGATTTCAATGTAGTAATTAAGCCAATCATTCCTGCAATATTGCTCCCCAATAAAATCTGCGTTATGTTTGCATCAGATTTAAAGCTAGCAATTGACATAGCATTCATGTACAACTCTGTAATAGTGCTTACGGCAGAAGACGTTTGGTTCATAGCAGATCCATTTATTTTCCGGAAGATTGATTCTCAAGAGTCAATACCACATGTGCTCAAATCATTCTTTCCATCCGCATAGACATCGTTTATTTATTGAGTGTCATACATGAGGAAAGTAAATTTTGAATCAATATTGATATCTTTCTCATTATCTGTGCCTAACTAATTTGTTATCTATTAGCACTAATGCTTTAATGAGTACTAATCGATTTCATATTATATTTCAACATAACACAAAAAATATATGTATTCATTCGAAATTAAGAATTATTTCAACAAATATCATATTTCTTTAATGCCCATAAGAAGAATATTAATTAAACACTATACATAAAGGAATAATTATAAAGGAAAAGTATAAAACATATAATTATTTGTCTAAAATAAACCAATCGTCTAAATTTTTACTTGCGTGGTGGGAGTCCAGCAGCAGCAAGGCGCTCGTTAAGGAGCTTGCGCTTCTCATCGAAGGAAAGCTTCTTGGTCTGTGGGACCTTTGGAGCGTGCTTTTGCTTCATCTCCTCAGCATGCTTCTTCTTATCAGCAATCTCTGTAGCAGCTGGGTTCTTTCTAATAGCAACATGAGCATCCTTATACATCTTTTCTAAGCTTTCAGCAGTGATGCCAGCCTTGACATAGCGAGCGAACTGCTTGTTGTACTTCTCTTCGTTCTCCTTCTTGAGCTTGCGCATGTAGTCAGCGACAGCACCACCGTAGATGTAGTACTGGTTGCCCTTGACGATCTTGTCCTTGGCAACATCTTTGCGGTCCTTTGTGGCATCCTTGTCCTTCTTGTCGAACTTACAGGCAAGGCGGCAGACCTCGTGTGGGATGAAGAGGCCACCATCGACGGCACCCTTCATGACGGCGAAGACTTTAGCGCCTGTTGTTGTGCGGGCAAGACCGACATCGAGGATAACCTTGAATGGGCGGCGGTTATCATCGTCAGCGAGGTATTCCTCTGTGATCTCTGTCTTGAAGACGTCAGCGAGCTTCATCTGTGTGAGGAAGCGGCGGGCAACAAGGAGACCTGTAGCGTAGGCAGCTGGATAGTTGGAGAGACCGAGCTTGATGCCGTACTTTGGAAGTTCTGTGGAGAGAGCCTGGCAGACTGTCTTATCGCCCGTGAGCTCAGCAACAACGATCTGGGCGATAACCTTTGTGTTTGTGATACGAGCGACAAGGCGGTACTTGGCAGCGCCGTACTTTGTCTTGTCCTGCTGGATCAACTGAGTACGCTGGACGTAGTCAGTCTTAGCCTCACGCCGCCTGCGGAACTTTGTCTGGAAGCGGGAGAAGTAGCCTGTGTTCTTGACGACTTTAGCAGACATCGAAAGAAAAGGTCGACCAAAACCGTTCCTAAAAGTGACACTCGCATTTCTTATTTACATATTTGGCATATAAATAACTTTATGTCATGTAATATATATCTACATGGCATAATATTGACTTCAAGCACCCTGTTTTCCAGTAGCTTATCCCCTTATAATTTCTTCAACGAACAAAACTTATTTTCATTCTTAAATATATATAGAGAATTATGAATATAATCTAAATTTTTAGGAATTGGATAAATAACCACAGTTTTCCAAATCACAAGTTGATAATTTTGAGAGATTTTGCCACTTTGATCGTGCAATTCTATTCTATTCCATTGGCGATGCTTCCGGTACGTTTTTGATCTGCAAACCAGAACGTTCCTAGAAAAATACAAAGGGGTGTTGCAAGGGTTGGGGACTGGGACAAAATAGAACAACGTGCTTTTCTGACATGTAACTTATTTTTGACATGTAAGATCAGGATGTCAAAATAAAGGAAAGTTACGTGTTTGGGCGGGAAAAATGGAAAAGTGTCAATAGGTTGAAATGGATTGAACTCAATGTTGGAAGCCAAAGAAGACTTCATTATGAGTAGTTGTGGCCTCATAGTGAAGGATGACCTGGTGATCT
>JALKBU010001501.1:0-10205 GCA_023091735.1 Trichomonas tenax
CATTAAAACGTATTATTTATTCATCAATGAACTCACCTTTTTTAAAAAACACAAAGATATGGTATGGCTGATGCATCATTTAAAAACTCGTCAAACTTGATGTAATGAGTAAATTCTTGCTTTGTATTGTAATTAATAGTTTCAAAACTTGTGACATATATAATTGATAACACTAAGTGATGTAAATCAAAGCTGTAATCAATATAAACAGGTTGAATTATTTGCCGAAATTAATTTCATGAATTTGCTTACGCACTGATTCTACTCTTTCTTGGGCTTTTGTTGCTCTTGCAATAGCTTCTTCATCGCGAGGAGTAAGTTCTTCAATCCTTTCATTCAAGTCATTTAATTGATTTGTGAGTTTCTTGATAAATTCTTTTTTAGCGTTGTAAATAACCTGCTCTTTGATAACATCAGGTTCCTGTGGTGTAAAAGCGAACGCTTGCATATCGACTTGCAGAGCATCAGAAGATTTCAGCCTATCTAAAAGATCCAATTTGTCTCTGACGTTCTTTTCGTCCAATATATCCTGAAACTCACTTTGGCAGTTGTTTGAGATTGTTCTTTTAAGTGCTTCAGAGAATTGTTTCGACATTTCCGGAGAAAACTTAGAGCTAAGCATTCCTATCTTATCGGAGTCTATTGGATCTAAAACTTTTTTGATGAAGAAATCGAAAACTTCCCATAATTGAACATAAGATCCTTCACTCATTAAATTTGCCCGTTTAATATTATCTTTTGACATTTGTCAATTTACATGACAAAAACACTTCATCATCTAAATTTTCCTAACATACATCAATTCACCAAACATATCATCAATGTGACCATTAAGTATATGCCATTGGGTCTATTTCAAGTATTTTTATGAGAAATATTTTTGAATAAGATTTCACTAAAAAATATGTTTGTGGTAAAAATGATGGAGTTAATTATTATATTAAAAAATCAAACTTTACTTCTTATGCATCTTATTCACAGCAGTCACAACAACATCACTTGTTCCCTCAGTAAGGGCGTTGAAAATATCGGTAGCCTTGTTAACAAGTAGGATCTCGATCTCCTCGGCATCATCGGCTTGGTCCTCTTCGGTACCTTTAGCGGCTTCATACTTGTCAGCAAGCTCGTTCAGCTCACGCCACATAACGAGGAATGCGGCGCATCCACCAAAGAGTGGGAATGAGATCTGGAGCTTTCTTGGGCTGTTCTCGACAGTAAGAGCGAACTCTGTTCCTTCGAATGGGTCCTCGTTAACGACATCCAATGTCGAAAGCTTGCAAATGGACTGTGTGATGTCGACACCATCGATGTCAGCCGGTTTCATGCACTCCGCTGAGCACTCCTGGCTCTGTGCAGCGCAGATGAAGTTGCTTGTGTTAAGAAGGATCTTAACGTTCTCAACAACATAGAGCTCTGCTGGAGTCATCTCAGCAGCGAAGCTGTCGAAGTGGTCAGCAATAACTAAAATCCTATCGAAGCCGAAGATCTGTGAAACCTGCTGTGGGAAGGCGAGAGCGTTGGCAATGAACGCGGACTTGTCCTCCTCTCGCCAGCATTCCTGGATGAGGGCGATAAGATTGTTGAGTGAAGGAACTAAGAGCCTGAAGTCGTTCGATGCTGTGAAAGACTTCGGGAGGAGTGGATTTCCATCGACAGCATCGCAGAAAGCCTTTGAAAGGGCAGCAGCATGCTCAGAAAGCAATGGGCGCTGTGCAGAAAGGCCGGCGAATGTTGCTCTGACGAATGTTTTGTACATCTCAGAGACATCGTGGACTGTGTGGGAGTTAGAAGCGAAATCGTATGCGAAGACAAATGTGTGCTTCCACTCTGTTCCAGCAGCGAGTTCAATGAGAGCGCGCTGTGCTGTGAGAGACAAAAGTGTGGATTTGCCTGATTTGCGTGGACCAATGATGAAAATTCTCATGCGATGGAGAACACCCTGGAGTGTTGTAAATCCATGCTTCTCCATGATTACTTCGACGATTGCGTCAAGTTCCTCACGGAATTCGAGAGATTTATCATCATGTGTGATTCCTTGCTGCTCGAGGTATGCTGTTGTCAATAAATACCAGCGCTGCAACTGCTGCTCTTCGAGTGGAGTCAACAGCTGAAGGAGATGGCGCTGCCACTGTGAGATTTTCTGCATCGCGGAATCTTGAACACCAACGAGTTGATCAAGAATGCCTTCAAATAAGTTGGTCTTGTTCTCTTCGTCAGCGTCGAGCCTGTCATCCTTGACTGGCGTGTTTGGATTTGAATTCTTCTTGAGAATTCCCTTTGGCTTGACCTGCTCATCCTCTGCGTTGTCCTCCTCTTCAGAGGCATTTTGCTCGGCTTCTAGGCCGCGCTCTTCGGCGATATTGTCAGCATTTTGATCATCAACGTAAGATTCATTTCCTGATGTCTCGCGATGGTGGTGGCGTGGTCTGTTAGATCTGGAGTGATGTCTATGGTGTCTGTGTGAGTGCTGAGGGACATCTTCGTTTTCTTCATCATTTTTATTAATCGTAACTGAGCGCTGTGTTGATTGGGACTGAGCGTCGTCCTCATCTTCATCCTCATCCATCTCCTGCTCGAGCTGGATCGAGTTCTGTGTGTTATTCGAGCTGGGTCTTCTTGAAGAAGTTGAAACTTTTCTAGAAGGAGTTCCGCTGGATTTTCTGCCCTGATTATAGACAATGTCGACAGGTTCGTCACCCTCGTCAGCGTTTAAAGCTTCGTCGTTGATCGTTGGAGAAGCGGCGGCTTTTCCGCGTGGCTGGAAGCGCTTTTGCTCCGAATCCGGTGTTTTCGCCGCCTTCAGGTTATTTGCTGTCAGCACAATATATTCGTCTTCGTCAATTTCGCGGTTTGAATTTCTCGAATTTGAATTTTTCGCACGATCTATTATTAAACTTTTGTTTTCGTAAGGTGTCGGACCATTTTGGGCCGAGCAAACAACGAGAGCAGAAGATTTGTCCGCCTTCGAAGTCTTCTTCGTTGGAATTCCAGATTGGCGGTTATTTGCAACTGCATCATCACGTTTCAGCTGTTTCGGTGGCACTCCGAAGATTTTTTCGCCACCTGAATTACGTGTACTTGATTCGCTTGTTCTTCCTTTCATATTTTTTTATTTATTTTGGTGCTAAAAAGCGGCTTTTATAAACTGAATTTTTTATTTCTTCGTAGATTTTGGATTACACATGAGTTCTTAATCCATTTTCTCAAAGAAAAATTTAAGTGTCAGTTTATTATTTCTTTAATTAATAAGGTTAATTTGTGGTAACCAAAAGTGAGTCCATACACCATTTCTTTACAGTTTTGAGCAATTTTGACATTGGTATATAATTAAGCACTACATATTATGATATGTTTATATATGATAATTTATTGTTTCTATTAAGATATGGTTAATTCTGCTTCTTTTTCATGTGCTGTATAAATTATTTTGTTGAGTAAGAAATGGAGAATATAGACTTTTTAAATACAATTCCTTCGTTACACTATGAACTAAAACATTGAGTAAGCAGTTGGATCCGTGAAAAGATAAGCTAACACTTAAATTCATAAAATATCAAAATATAATTAACGAATATCATTGATATAGAACTATTTTTTATATTAGATCATTTACAAAATCACAAGTCAATGCTATATCTATATTACTAACGAGCAATATTCTTACCTACTATCTGTAAGATCATTAACATGTTAAACTAGATACATTGAGTCATTCGAATAAAGATATATGAATTATGATATTGCAAATACATAGCTAAACATGTGCTGCAAATATTTCTTGTTCAGAGTTAGATAGATTATGTATCGTTTGGTTTGTATATAAAGAATAATTGTGCCAGAAAATTTGTAAAACAAATTATTGAATTTTTCTCAGGAAAAGGATTGGTATTTTTCAAAATCATTTTATTGTTAAGATAAACAATGTTGTCTTCTATATAAATTTAAAGTTAAAATGAATAAATATTTATTCTATATTCCAAAAAAACATCACTTTTTATTACTGGATTATTTTAAAATGTTCAAATCACAACATCCTCTTGAACAAGTTTACAAAAACTTGATTAATGTCGCAAAAATGCTGGAGCAGAGGGAGCTGGACATCAACAATGTGTCTCTGGCGATTTTGGACTTAATTGATAAAAGGGTCCCTGATGAACTTCCAAATGCTGAGTCATTAACAAATTCATACGATAGAGCGATAGACCATGTTAAGTCTTACAAAGAAAAAGTATATTGTTGCGCTGAAGATTTACGAGATATTTACGAAAGACAAAAAGCTATTGATAAAATGAATGAACTAGTAGAAGAATTACAAGAAAAGTTCACAAAAAAGAAAAATGAGTACTTACAAAACAAAGACTCCCAAGATGCAGTTAATATTTACAAAGAAGCATGTATATTGAAGGGCAACCTATACATTTTGCTTGAAAATCTTATAGCACGAACAGAAGGCTTCAATAAATTTTTGGTAAACAGACTTACACACGCTTTCGAATTATATTCTTCTGCATTAGAAGAATGTGCTTTTAATGAACACCTCATTTATCAGGAGCTGCATGAGAGGCTCTCAACCTACAGCAAGCATCGAAAATTACACCGTAGTGAAGAAAATCATAATTAATTTGATGTTATGTGTCATTTTGATCCAAGAAGTATTGTGCTGTTTGTATCCTATGTGATGCATGCTGCTGTAGATGTGAACAACCACAGTTGTGTAAGAAGTTTTATAGCTTGGTTCTTGAATCTATCTCTTTGAGGGCTCTGAATATCCTTCTCATTAAATACGAAGGAGTCTCATCGATCCGGCTTCGAGTTCTTTCATCAGCCCTCATGCACACATCGTTGATAGCATGTGCAAGATTTGTCTGTTCTATTTCAACTTCTTGTCTTGGTATCACATCGAGTGATAACTTTCACTGGATTCGCTTGCTTGGCTTCTTTGATACGCGGTTTGTGCAGTTTGTGTGGTGCTGCTGTTCTGCTCTTGCGATGGAGGCTGTTGTGGGATGCTGAGAGGTGGAAAACTTGGCGATGGAGGAAGTGGTGAAGATTGAAAAGATTAATATATCAATGGATGATATTTCTTATGTTCTGAAGTAATTCTTTGCAGAATGAGAACTTCTTGAAGTGGTATGAAACCTTCACATTGAGCAAGAAGTTCTCCAATTTGCCCCCTGGAATCTATTTCTTTGACCGCTCTGATGATCCTTCACTCGAAGACTCTCGTTAAGTGTGGTGGAGTCTCCTCGATCCGACTTTGGATTCTCTTGTCAGCCCTAAAGTATACATTGTGTATTGATATGGCGAGGTTTGTTTGTTCGACTTCAACTTCTTGGCTTTGGATTGCTTTTAAAGATAGTTCTTCTTCTTCAAGGTCGCCATTGGTTTAAATGTCTTCACTCCTTTGAGACACAGTTTATTTGATGCTGCTATTTTGCGTTTGATTCACTTGTGATGGAAGCTGGTGGAAGTACTTCTGAAATAAATAAGAAATAGAATATCTGTTGTATATGTGTTTAATGAAAATCGTTTTCGTGTCATTCGAATATCAAAATTTCATTCTTCCCCATTAATCATCCAAACCGGTTTCAGAGTTTAGTTCAAACGCTGCAAATCTTTGTAATAATCATCGGGGCAGTAATTTACATGAGTATTTGGATTAATTGTTAAACCATTATGTGGTTTCAAATTATAATGTAAAACATATGATCTACAAAAATAGGCCACCACCTTTCCATCTTTCCATTCTGATCAGGTGTGTAAGAATCACACACACACACAAGTGCTGTCATTTAATGATAGGAATATCCAACTTTTTTTTGAATTTAGATAGTGTAAAGTGTCAGATTTCAAAAGTCGCTCAATAAAAGGACTTAGAGTTCAGCAATAGCATACATGATCATGATATATCACAGGAATGACACCATTCTTGTATAAAACAAATAATAGAAAATCCATAATTTGGTTTATCGTAAAATTGAATGTTCTCATTTATGTCGTATTTTACTTACCAGTGCTATTATTATTTCAAGATTAAACTGTTCCATTACATATACATTTTGACGAAATCAAAAACACATTAAGTCATTATATGTGTTTTAAAGCATATGTTTGTTCCCAAGAGTACCCCATTGATAGAGCGATATGATAATTTAAGATATATCAGTAAATTTATAGATATTAAAAAGATTTTTGGAATTTAATGCAGTATTCGAATCAAACAACTATATTAGAGGGTATAACTATAGAATATTGCTAAAGAAACTATCGAAATTGTGTTATATTCTTCGGAAAATTAATCATAAAAATGCAATGATGGGATTGCTTCTTAGATGCTAAAGAAATCATAAAAAGTATTTATATATATATTTCAAAACATGAATCTACATCTTTCTCTTCCGAGAAGTGAATTGACATAAACAAGGCTATCCATCATCTCTTTGTCGATTGTAGCCTGCTTTCCGATAATTTCGAAAACAGTCACATCAGTAACTGCATATTGAGCTGCGAGAGCTTTCCTGCTTAAAACGCAGAAGCCAAAATTGCTTGTTATATATTTACGCGCTTGCAATTGGAGCTGCTGCATTGCAAGGAAATCTGATGTGGAAGCATAAGGACTGAAGCCACCTATGCATCCGCCTGTAGTAAGATAGAGAAGAACGTTCTTAACAACAGCGAGAGATAAAACCTGGGTATCAATTGTCATCGTTGCTGACTTTGTTAGCTCAATCTTCTTTGACAATCCAAGTGCCCTTGATTCATCAACTTTAAGGATGTTGATCTCACCATTAGATGATCCGAATGCAGTTGTAATATCATCAAGAATCGCAGCACTTGTTGTGCCATTGATTCCAGACTTCTTGGCCAATATTTCGAATCTCTCTGCAACATCATTATATAAATAAACAATAATTGTGCCATCCTCGAATGAAATCCAAATTAATTCTCCATTCCATATCATATGACATGGTTTGCTTGTTAATTCACAAAATCCGCGACTCATTGCTGCAATGCCATCCTTAAGTCTGTAGTGTGTTAATCTCCCATCAGATGTAACAACAAAACTACGTCCAGACTTATGCATCGATATGTTAATCGCTGGTAATTGTAATTGTAGTGAAGACAAGAGTTTGAATGAGTCACCAGCTATAGATAAAATGTCGATGCGTGGGGACGGTTCATTAATTGAAACAAGAACACAATCTGAAGCACCACTGATGATATTTCCATTTCCTTGTATAACATCACTTCCAATTAGTTTTCCATCATTTCCGAGCATTGAAAGTGAAACACCACCTTCAACCTTATGCAAGAAGAACGCACGATCACTAAATGAAGTTCCAGATATTACATTGTCCGTATTCTCGATAAGCTTGAATTGCTTTCTATTCTCTATATCATATGGAATAAGAGACAATTCTCCTTGCTTAATCATTGCGACAGCGAGAGAATCTGTTGGTGTTGAAACTAAGCAGATACTGTCGAAGTCCGAGATTCCAATATCATGCAGTTTACCTTCGATGAGAAGGAGTGCTGTATTTCCAAATGTAACGATATTAAACCTCAAATCGCTATTGTATGGAATAATTCTTGCTGGTGCTTTTCCTGCATAAATAAGAGAAACGCCCGGTGTGAATCCCGTTGGCGATAGAGGAAGCTTATAAAGTCCACCATTCTCAGAAGCAGCATAAAGCTCTGATGCCTTTCCAAAAGATAAAGATGTAATAACTGATGGGAAGCGAATGTCTGGGCAAATTTTCTCGAATGAGTAATCGTAGAGAGATAAGCAACCATTCATGACGAGTGGATCATTATCATATGTGTATACAGCAAAGTAATGAACGGAGACGGCAATAGCAGTGACTTCGCCAGTAAATTGTCTATCTTCACGCTTAAATTCTTCATCCAATATTGAGACAGTGTTTGAACCAGAAATAACAACAATTCTAAATCCTGAAGCAGCAACAGCTCTGATTGGTTCTTCAAATGTTACAACTTCTTCACCATCAGCTTGCATGAATCCTTTCTCGTGAACTAAATATGTCGTTTTTCGGTAATTGATAAATGCAATTGCTTCATGCTCTGTATCTATTTCAACATCACCAAAAACAACTTCTGTAGTTCCATTTCCTGAAGCTGCTAAGCAGCCACTATCGACTTGAAGGAGTCTTGTTTTATCAACAGATTTTGTATCCTTGGACAAATCCGTGTTAGCACGTTCACTTATTATTGTAACACCACTTTGGCCAATTCCAAGAATTTCATTGTTGTGTGAAACAATCTTATTCGATGATATTGTTCCTTCTAAGTCGATTTGTGGCAATGAGGAGAAGTGCGTTGGCTTCTTGCGTGTGTTTGATGGCTTTTGGACTGTGAAAACAATCGTTCTTCCATCAATGAGATTCGTGATTACTGCTTCATTAGGAAGTAACCACATCGACTTTATCTGTGGTGCTCCTGGTATCTGAATTGACTGGGACTGAGTGAGAAAATGCAGATTTCCTGTTTGCAATTGGACTGCACAGCAGTCATTTACAACTTTTGTAAAGCATTGAATTGGTTCTGAAATCTGAAGCAATTGATTGGAACCGCTGATTATTGTTTTTGATGTTGCTATTAGATGCTGGGATTTTGCTGGTGTTTCTGTATCAATTAAATATTTGATATCATAATCTGCGTCATCTATTGAAATGTCCTGTTTCTTTGCCGAGAACTTAACGAATTTTTGCTCATTTTCACTCTTTGCGAGAATGAGAAAAGAATCATCAACTGATAAAGGTGTAACTGATTTAATAATGAGATTGTCAATCTTTCTCGCTCCGATAAGTGGACTTGTTATGTCTTTTATGTCAATGAAGAAAAAATGATCGGATTCTGACGCGATTAATATCCAATTTTTATCTTTTGAAACAGAAAAGTACTTAAATTTCTCGCAATTTTCGTCTTCAACACCAAGCAAATCGATTGATGATATCTGTTTTAACGAAGTTCCGATTTCTGTGATAATTAATTGATTATTTTGTGTAACAGATACAAAATGGTTGTTTATAACCGAACCCCACAAAATAGGAGTCTCAATGTATATCGTCTGATGCGATTTATACGAAATATCGTTGCCTTTCTTGTAAATTGTCGCTCTTTTGATGAATTTGCGGTAAAAAAGCAGAATATCAACTTCTCGTTGCCTAACATCAAGAATTGTGCAATTTTCAACTTCACTCTGAGGCAATATTGTCGAGTGAATGAAATGCATGAAAAAATGTCTGGGTGTTTAGCCCTAAATTTCCCCTAAAATAAATTAAATCTTTCGAAAATCAAAGTAGAGCATCTCCACACATATTATTTTAAATATTTCATATTTATTTCAAGAAATATAGTTTAAAATCCACATTTACCAAAAGTGATTTTATCTCATTAATTTCGGAGTATTTTTTAATTCTAAACATATAATATTATAATCATGTTCATATTCTATATATTAATGTCATTTTTTATAAAAATTACTCATTGAATATTTCGAAAAAAATCACTTTTTTGATCACATGATTTTTTTTTATTTATTTGTTTATTTTAAACATAGAAGCGACAAAAAACAGCTCGAGTAATTTAAGATGAAAGAATGAGTGCAAATTCAATAAAGTGGATTTTATTGGACTCCGGTAGGATAGGGATGCTTAGTTCTTAGCTTCCTCCGGAAATGGCGAAACAATTCTCTGAAATACTTAAAAGAACAATTTCAAACAACTGTCTGAGCGAATTCCAGGATATGTTGGACGAAAAGAACGTCAGATACAATATGGATCTTTTAGACAGACTCAAATCTTCTGATGCTCGGCAAATTGATATGCAAGCATTTGCTTTTACACCATAGAAACCAGATGCCATCAAAGTGCAAGTTATTTACAACGCGAAAAGAGAATTTACCAAGAAACTCAAAACTAAATTAAATGATTTGAATAAAAGGATTGAAGAACTCACTCCTCGCGATGGAGAAGTTATTGCAAGAGCAATAAAAGCTCAAGAAAGAGTAGAATCAGTACATAAGCAATTTCACGAAATTAATTTAGGCAAATAATTCAACCTGTTGTTTATATTGATTACAACTTTAATTTATATCACTTGGTGTTTTCAATAATATATATCACAAGTTTTAGTGACATCAATTACTTGCAAAACAAGAATTTTTCTCATGTGTTCTTACTCGA
>JALKBU010001502.1:0-10188 GCA_023091735.1 Trichomonas tenax
TGCAAACTTGTGGGAATCTAAAATTTAATAATTTTGATTGTCAGAAATATTGTCGAAAATCCTTCAAAAATGGGGTCATAGAGGCGTTTGCAAATTTTGGCAAATAACCCACATACATATACTACTAAAGATGAACAATGATCACAACATAAATAGATCATAATAACATAAAGGCATCATTTACATGCCTCTATTTTGAGTGAAATTTAAGTCGTTTTAATTATAACTTGATATTTGAAATAAACAAAATATTATTATTGTGAAAAAAAATCAAAAACTTTACCTTATGATATTTAATATTTTACTTAAATGCTAAAATTAAAAAACTTTTTGTGTTTTGAGAAAATATGATGATGAGAATATAATTAAATAATCATTATTTGAGATCTACATTATGTGTAGATCATAGAGTTCACGTTTATTTTCAATTCGGTATGTAAGCAAATGTCACTTTTCCAAAATTTCAACTGAGCGTCTATTTCACAGCCAAACCTGAATATTACAACTTCATCAAAAAACTTGAAGATGAAGGTGAACAATACAGACTTTTGCACCAAAAACTGGCGCAAGAATCGCAAAAAACGAAACAAGAATTTCGACAATCTAGGAATAGAATAAATGCAGCAATGAACACAATTAAGCCTCCAGTCAGAGGTATCAGGACAGCGGATGTTCCTGTTCTACAAAAGAAGAAACCAGAAAAAAGAGCTGCAACTCAAGTTGCTGATCGTAAACCAAAGCAGATTTTTAGACAGATACAGAACACAACGTTCCCGAGGCCTGTTTATCCTAATCAAATGCCCGCAAGAACGAATGGCGCTCAAAGAATATTAAATCCAAGAAGACTCTTGAAATACAAAGAAGACAACAGAGAGCCGCCAATACTCATTGGAAAAGGCGTGAACTCATTGAACCATGATATGCGCAATATGGCATCGACTTCTTTAAGCTCTTACAACTTCGATATCATATATTAGAGAGAGTCTTGGACGATACTACCGCAGATATAACTTCAAATATAATATCTCGAGTGTACGTTATTTTAAGGAAATACACCAAATTCATGCTATACAATACATGTTATGAATACATTATTATTTATCATATAATAAAGAAAATGTTTGATTAATTCAAATTTTGATTTTTTTTTTCGTTTTCAATGATATTTGTTAAAGGAATTATAAAGTTCTCCTTACCAACCCAATACAAATCATAAATATCATGGCTCAAAATTGAAAATAATTTTATCAAATTAAATGATTTTCTGTTAAGATAAAATAATAATCGTTGTTAAGCGAGTAAAGTCCTACACATCATTGCTATTTTTTTATTTTGATCAAAAATCAAATTTCATGACATACTTTTGGAATATTAATTATGATGGTAACATCAATGAGAACTTGACGCCAGTCTAAAACGAGGAAATTAAACAAGTATTTTATTTTCGAAGATATCTTAGCAAAAAAGAAGGAAGTCAGACTAGCTAGAATACCCAATATTACAGTACACAAAGGGCCTTATAGCGTCAGCCAAGGCTTGAGCAACGACAGTGCTATGATGCCTCGTTATGCTAATGTCTTTAACATCTAAACTTGAAAATATAATAAGGTTATTAGTCACATATCCCTTTATTTTTTGGAGGTGATTGTAAATATACTTCTCACTGCAATATAATGGAGATGTGCTTCTTCTTCAGCTTTTGATGTTTTTATTTGTTGTAAAGAAAATGTTGTTTTGTCAATCAATAATAAAGTTTATCATATCAATGGAATTGGTGTTGCTTCTAATCTTCGGATTCCTGACGAAGGAATTGAAGTTTACAATTATTTCAAGGGCTATAATGACATTGCCTAAAATATTCAGTTCATGTTTCGCATAATTAACATTCGAGTTTCCTCCAAATCTCACTTCATATATATCTGAATTCTTTCAAGATAGATCTTCGGTTGACAATATTGTTTATTCCAACATTCTCGAGTTTTCAATCTTATACATTTGATCAATATATTATAACAATTTATGATACACTCCAAAACTTCGCATTCTCTTCTTGCAAGAAGCGCCTCCAATGTTATTTTTAAAACAAATTGTTTCCTTTCATTTTCATCAATTGTGAGATTTGCAACAGGACCGAATTATATTATCGAATCAAATGCAATGAGATCTGCATTCTAGAATATTGGAAGTAAATATTGGCACAAATTCATCAGTCAAAGGTTCAGCGTTCACTGCTTCCAGACAACTTTCAATGATAACTATTCGCTAAGGCACAATTTTAGAATCAACATCATTCTCTCCATTTATTACTAATATGATACTAAAAATGCAGGATACATCGATGTTGTGAAGACAATCGCCTCCACTATTTTTGTTCTTAACTTTTATACAAACTCTTCTTATATCACAATTCCTTCAATGATTTTTAATGTGGCAGAACAAAGGGCCACATTTCCTTATCCCTTTCTCTGAAATTACAATTAATACTAAATGCTCAAATGGTAATAGTAGCTGCTTCAAATTTCTCATCTTTCTAAATTATTTTTTATTTCTTAATTATCAAACGCCGTTGCATAAAACACAGATATTTGTATACACAAAGAATGATAATAAAGTTGGTTACCAATATTATGTATTGATTCTTGATTTTTATGAATTATAATTATAATATATCAATAGGAATTACTGCTTCACAAATGGCAATTGACAAATGAGATAGCTTTGCCGAAAATATACTATGAATTGAATCAATAATGGTTGTTTTTCCCGCAACGCCATCATATTTATCCATAAAGCACTTTACAAATAAAAAATACTTTGTATTCACTGAATATATTGTTGAACTCTTAACAGAGTTCAAGTATATTGCACTATTATATATTGCAACGCTTGGTCCATTTGTTGCAATTACATATCCAATCACACTATTACATACAAAATTACATGAATTAATATTTTCAAGTTTTGATGAATCTACTGAACAATAACATGCATAGTAATTGGAGTTTAATGGAATAAAAAACTTTATTCGCATAAAGTCACTTTATTCCAATAAAGTTTTTTATTCTATTAAACTCCATTGTTGGGTACAGAAAGTTGTCATGAAAAAGTGATATAAAAGTGACATTATCTGATATGTAAACATAAATATTTGACAAATAAATATTTACGTGGCATGAGATTATAAATGATTATTGGAAGAATGATATCCTATATTTGTTTAAATTTACTTTGAAATGTAAAATTAAATGCTTGATTGGGACTGGTAGCCAAGGTGCTAGCAATCCAGTCCATAGTTCTTCCTTTCAGACTTGATTTTCGAAATAATCAGCGATTTACTCTTCAGAATGCTTCTGAAAGGAAGAACTGTGGGCTGTATTGCTAGCACCTTGGCTACCTGTCACAATCAAGCATTTAATTTTGCTCTTCAGAGGCATTCTGAAGTGGAAATCTTGGATTTCTTAATGATGGCGTATGAAAGGAAGATCTGTGAGTTTAGCTACTAACATGCGTGGTACCTGTGTCAATATAGTCCCCAGTTCTTCCCGTCAGACGCGATTTTGAAATAAAAACTAATACATAATTTGAATGATTATATGATTTTACATGTCAAAAATATTAATATTTTGACACATAAAACTAGAGATTCTGACAACTTTACATATCAGATAATATCACTTTTTGTGTCACTTTTTCACGACAACTTTCGGTACGTGACAGTTTTCAAGATTGTATAATATTTTGCCATATATAAGTAAATGATATATTTAATGATTCCAAAATTTGAAATCCATTATTTAAAAGGATATTTTGATATTCTAAACTTGTATCACTTCCACTATTTGCAATTGCGGATTGAATAATAAAATTTTTTGAATCAGCAGATTGACTCACATCAACATAGCAACAAACACCCTTATAACTGGAACTAGAGTTAACAGGCAAGCGCGATTTGTAACTACACACTTTATTTTGCACACATTGACATTCAGTTTCAAAATAAAAACCTCCTCCATTTGATCCACTATTTGAATTGGAAATAGATGAAGAAAAGGAACTAATATTAACTGATGTTGATGTGAAAGAAGTCTAATAACAATTATTCACATCATATGATTCACTTTTTTGAATCTATTGGTTTTTTGGCCAGAAACAGATGTTCTTTCAAATGATGGACCAAAGAAATCATTCCATGAAAGATACGCAAATATTTTCCCATCTCGATAACGAGATTAATCAACTACATTAAAATAAGGATTATTTTCAAAAATCAAACCTTATTCCTTTTTCAAACTTTTTGACACAGATCTGAATAACTATCAGTCATTTATTCATTTCCATACACAGTTCAACTTCTAAATTTATTGCTTCTATACATAATTTGCTCTAGCAGCAATTAGACACATCACAAAAAACGAAACTCTCTAATGATCTATAATTAGAAAGTAAGTTGTGAAATAATTTGTTAAGCATATAGATATGAATAGGATGAACATACACAATGACAAGTAAGTGTATTTTTCATATAATTTTAAGCATCTGTTCTAAACAGATATTAAAAGGGGCGACTAACATAAGATGTAAACTATTCATAACTGGGTTGAAAAACTACATTACATTTTCAACTATGTTCACGCGAAAAAGTCATAATACTAAGAAATAGTTATTACAACATTTTTACTATACTATTACCGTTAAGATTTTTTTAAAATGCCATGCATTCATAATGACTTTTAACATTATTATCATCAGCTGTCACTTTTCATGTTAGTTGCCACTTAACCACTTTGATTTGTTTTAAAATTTTTTCTGACTTGAATATATTCAAAGATCAGATCAATTTAAAAATATATATTGAGCAGTGTAATAAAAATATCAAACAAAATTTATCAAACAATAAAATAACAAACATATAAAATACTAAAAAATTATAAAGTCTACAAGCAAGCGAATGACTTCTTGTATTTCTCGGTATTGATCGTGTTGTCGTTGAGTGATGCTGCAGAAAGAACAGTCATCCATTTGTTCTTTGACTTTTGACGTATTTCCTCTTCATCGCGTTCGATTTTTCCTCTCTTGAATATGTTTCTGCTCTCTGGATTCGCAGAGATGATAACTCTTGCAGCGTCGATTGCAGCTTTCTGAACGATCTGATTCCAGTGGTAAGAGCATCTATCGACACCAGGCATAATAATTGGAACAAGTTGAGAGAAAAATGCGGCAAAAACAACGAGGAAATTCTTATTCGAGAGCAAACTTAATGCAGCGGCGTTGACTTTGAAGTTATACGAGAACAACGACTTTTGGAGTATCTTGAATATAATCAAGCCGCATTCTAAGACATCATCAGGCGGAATGTGAGAAGCAATGAATGCAAAGTGATTGATGAAAGCGCATTCTTTGTTAGTATCAGTCATCGGCCAGTATTTGACGATCTCTTTCAGTGTCCACGTTGCGAGTGATTTATCCTGTGTCACGAAAAACTCCGCGACTTGATTGAACTGAAGGAAGAACTCAGACGACATCTTTGTCGATATCAAAGGGAAAATGATCGACTTATAGAGTCCGAAAAAAGGCGCTTTCAAAGGGAGTTGTTGTGATTTCAAGAAATGCAGCAAAAATCGAAGACAAGGTGCGACGCATGGATAAATCAAGAAATTATCTCTGAATTTGAGCAATTGCTTCACAACAGACTGAAAAACGATTTGCCGATATCCAGACACTGTGTCGAGCACTAGCACAATGAAATTCTCAACAGCGAGAGTCTCCTTTGGATCAGGACTCTCAAGAAGTGACACAAAGTCGTCAATGAACTCTTTCGTCAGAAGTTCTTTGAGTGATGATATTTCAGAATTAGACACAAAGGAATAAAGAATCCGGTGAATGATAGAAAGGTGCATCCAATCGTTTGTATTTATTGAAATTCTCGAATCAGCATAAACAATCGTCAACGGAATTGGTGGTATTTCTCTTAGTAGATTCACTTTGACCATCTCGAATATCTCTTTTCGCAGTTCATCGCTGAGATTTCTGAATGCTTGGATGTTGCTCACGTTATTAAACACTCTTGTTAAGTAATCTGCTTTTTTGCTTCTGCAATTTATCGTCTGTATGTTGTCAAAATCAACTTTCATCTTGCAATATTGCAATATCTCCAACAGATGAGCAGATGTGCACGGTGATAATGGATTAGGTGTTTCTTGAGTCCCATTGAGCACAGCCTGTATCTCAGACACCTGTATAGGCATCGAATTTCTCGTAATAGCGGACGTAGCACCGCAAGCGCGCACATTTGATCTTAATTTCGGCAATGAGTTCACTAGGCTGTCCTTTCGCGGCATCGCCTGTACATCATTGTCTTTTCTGACTGTGATGCTCTTTCTCTGTTTGTTAGAAAATAAACTTGAACATATCTGTTGAAGAAATTCATTATAATGACAAAATTTTGTCGTTTTAGTCTTTTAAAATTCCTTCCTGAACAGCAGTTGCCTTAAAATGTGTTTAATTTCAATTTACAAAAATTTGAAAAATCATTTTTAAAATTTTCATTGACTTCCCTCAAAATTATTAACACAAAAAATGTATAATCGTTATACATTGAATTTTGAGAATTTTAAATTCTACCACGGTTTTTAACCTTGAAATATAAAAAATATATTTTTCGGGGTGTATTTTTATTAAAACAACAATTTATATAACAACATTAAAACTAGAGTCATGGGAGAAATGGATTGTATGCTTCTTTTTAAGGTAGGTCAAAGAAATAACAATATCTAATATTGCAATGACTTAAATATTAAGAATGAAGTTGAGTTTCTGGTCAACAGTGATCTGATATAGAAGTCTGGTCCTTAAAATTTGATGGAATACAAAGAAAACTCTTTCATCAAATGGAGACTTCCATTAAAAACACTAACGGTTTTTGCAAATCAGATGAAGTCAATAAGGTTATTACACCTACTAAAAATCGATTTTTTATTATCATTTCAAGGTTTAAAACCTAAGGATAAGGCATAACGATTAAAGACATTCTTCCAAAAGTGACTCCGCTCCCCTCCCTCATTGACTTTTAATGTTATTGGACCTATAGATTGCTTTTCGACGGTTTTCGATGTGTACAATATCATTACACGTCAAACGCGAATATTAATGCATAAATATTTTGATAAAACAAAAAGAAGTGAAGGAACATCGGGACTTGGGACGCTTTCAGTAAATCAAGCGGTGAATGGGCTTAATTGATCAAATTATTATTACAAAAGTAAGGTTTATGTATAAATAGGGAATAGAGTGAAGGAGGATAATATACTAGTATTACCTTGAGTTGTGGTGTTCAGTGAAAGCGTTGATTGCATCAACTATGGCTTCATATGTTGCAATTCCGCATAAAATGAAACCAATGAATGCACACACGATCATAACCCAATAAATAACCTGTTCTCTGGTCTTCTTCATGATCTTTATATACAAAAGCGGTGGCAGGAAAAGATTTGTCATTCCGCCGCCAATAGCTCCACCAATAGCGAGTGCAGGTCTTGCATTTGGAAGGAAGAGTCCAACGAGAAGCGGAGGGATGTTCTCACAGAATGTGCAAATGATTCTCTTCTTAGTTGGCAATTCGTGCTGCTCTTCTGTACCGAAGAAGTAGCTGGAGTACATTCTCTTGAGACTGAGCCCCATCATAGGATAAGATGTGATCATAATGACGAAACAAGCAATGCGTACAACAATGAATAATCGATCTTTGTCGTCGAACTTGTTCAAAATGAGTGTTGGAGTTTCTGAACCGAACAATAAGTACCCAATTACAGCAGGAATGAATACAATGTGGAATGAAAAGAAGTAGGAAATTGCGCACGCGACATTTCTTAAATGAAGTGACGGGGCCATAACCCTGATGACAGGAATGACTATGCCGGAAAGAGAATAGCACAGAACATTGACAGCAAGTGCGTTGAATATGTGAAGATTAAAAGTTCCGGTTTCGACAGTCGGATTGATACCTTCATGAGGCAAAATTGTGATGCCTTTGTATATCATTCCGCAGAAATACAGCATTAAGCCGATGAAGCAGAAGATAGATATAGAACTGAGGAAATTAATATTTCTCGGCAGTGTCAGCATAACGAGCACAAAGAAATGATACAATAAAACTGTTGCATAGCGCCTCCAGCGTGTCCTAAGATCAACGTGGAAGGCAGCCATCCAAGATTGGATGATTTCGGTGCCCATAACGACATAGCCTGTCATACAGCTATAGCAGTATAAAGAAATGGATATATCGGTGATGTACTTTCCAAATTTTCCGAGAGCCATTTCAGATATCTTAGCGAAAGAATTTATGCCAGTTATTGTGTGAAACTTGACAATGGCGCTTGCAGAGATGTACGAGCACACGGCGGACACAGCCAATATAGATACCGTTGGAACAAGTCCACAAAACGTAAAAGAGTTCGCAATGGTCAAAATGCTCGCTCCAAGCGTGGAGTTCAACAGATTAATCGATGTACTGAGGACGCCCGTGTACTCCGCCGGTTTGTTGTCGGTAACAGTGTTCTCGCTGTTGGTGAATAATGAAACATCATCATCGTGAGATTGTATCATGATTGAATTCATTTATGTTTGGAATTAACGTCAGAAAAAAAAAACTCAATAGCACAAAAATAACTTGTAGCAAGGGTATTTTTGAATAGAATAAGCCATAAATTGAAACAAGAGTATGAGCACTACTGATAGCGGACCGATGTGTGAGGTTTTGAAGCAAATTAAAAGAAGATTTCGATTTTGAAATTTTACTTATTGAAGAAATGAGCTAAATTTTGATGCGAAACGATTTCATATGTTATGTGCATCATAATGGCATTAAATCAAATCCTAAATTTTTTAGATGACAATAATATCTTTTTGTGGTCGGACTTTTTTTATAAAATTAAAGATCTATATCATATAAAACAGGTATTTATCATATAAATAAAGAATATGTCAACGATTAAAATACGTTTTTCCATTTCTCGAGCCAGCTCGTACTTGGAACGATTTTAATCATTCGTATTGTGTTTGCAGAAGACTGAGCACCAAAATCTCTTGTTAGTTCCAACTTTGCAAATAGATATTAATTTTGCACAAAATTCAGGTTTTTCAGCTATAAAACGAAACAAGTCACACACAAAATCTGAGAGATAATCATACAAACATATTAGAGATTGTTGCAGTTCCATCTCCATAAACTGGGATCATTGATAAAGCTCGAGACAAGTTTTGAAGAAAACCATTAAAATTTTGCATAAACGCGAAGATATTAAAATGCTGCGACAGTTAGTAATTAGATGTTCGCAGAGACATGGCGAAGACATGTCTCTGCGAACATCTTTTTATATAATTACCTAAGTTCACAAATTATAAAAACAACATTTGAAAGTTCATAAGTTATTAATGATATATATTTACACATCAGAGTTAGTTTTACAAATTAGGGTCCCCCATATAGAGAATAAATTTTTCATTTCTTTCAAAATTAACGTTAAAATTAATTTTAAAACTCTTGACTTTATAAAATTTATGCAGTTTTTGACTAACTAACTAACTAATGAAAGAAAGCGAAAGGAATTTATGAGTTCAGAAATTTGAAAAATAATTTTAGTTAGTAATATGATGTTCGCATAACCCACGACTGCGCCGTGGCTTCTGCGAACATCTTTTTAAATATATTTACGGCAAAATTAGTTTTACAAGTTAGGTTCCCCCCTATATAGAAAATAAATTTTTGAATTACTTACAAATTAACGTTAAAATTAATTTTGAAACTTATGACTTTATAAAATGTATTCAGTTTTAAAAATAATTTATGACTAACTAACTAAAAAAAGAAAGCGAAAAGAAATGGGAGTAAGGAAATTTTGAAAATTAATTTTAGTGGTTATGAGAGAAAATGTATTCAGTTTTAAAAATAATTTATGACTAACTAACTAACTAAAAAAAGAAAGCGAAAAGAAATGAGGGTAAGGAAATTTTGAAAATTAATTTTAGTGGTTATGAGAGAAAATTTATTCGGATTTCTTTTCTTCTTCCTCTTCTTTCTTTTTGGCTTCCTCTGCTTCTCTCATACGCTTACTTATCCACCTCGGATTCTTCTGTCTTCCTGCAGCAAGTGCTGCTAATTGTTTTTCTGTACACTTACGTTTAGGTTTAACT
>JALKBU010001503.1:0-10184 GCA_023091735.1 Trichomonas tenax
TCGTTTGCTACTTTAACCTTAAAAGGTGAAAAATTAGGCTCTCCGCCTTATTGGGGTCATGAATCCTGACTTGGATCCGCGACGGCGATCACGCGCAGCGTGATCAGAGGCGCCATATGTGTGTGTTAAAATGCTTATCGTTTTGAACGAATTGAGAAATATCGGTGATGAACGATTGGCTAACTTCGACTCTTTGAAATCAATAATTACTGACAAAACAATTCGCAATAATGAAAAGTATCAACCGAGACGTACAGCTGAAAACGTCGCGAACTTAATTTTCGTGTCAAACAACTCTTACCCTGTCAAAGTTGAAAACGGCGACAGACGTTATGTTGTTCTTTCATACAATGGCAAGTATAATGGTAATTATGCTTTTTGGACTAAAATGTTCTCATCATTTACGAATGAATTTTATGAAAACCTGATTACATACTTCATGAAGCAAGAACTCAATGAATTTAATCCTCGCAATATTCCAATGACTGAAGCCAAACAAGATTTAATCGAAGCATCAAGAACACCTTTGGATCTTTGGATTTGCGAACATTATGATGATTTAATAAAAGGCATTCCTCGTTCAGATGCTTTAATTTCAAAGCCAAGAGAGATGAGAGACAAGAATTTTCAATTACAAATTAAAGATAAATGCAATCACAGACGTTTAACAATTGATTCGAAAAGGGTTTGGTGTTACGTCTTAAAAGATGAATACAAACAAATTTATTCACAAAATACTAACGATGAAATCGAAATTGAATTTTAATTTACAATTACAAGAACTCACTGATTACAAAATAAACATAGATTCTTTTCACTTTGGTTTAACACAAGTCTCAACACAAAGTCACAAACACAAGTCTCAACAAGTGTGAACACGTTGTTTTGAAGTTCATGAACGTTTTTGTTTTTATTTTTCTCTTCACTTTGGTTTAACACAAAGTCTCAACACAACTCTCAACCACTTCGGGACCAAAATGCAGAAATGCTGTTTGATATTTTTGGTTTAACACAAGCTCAACAAGTGTGAAAACCTTGTTTTGAAGCTTCTCTTCACTTTGGTTTAACAAAAAGTCTAAACACAAGTCCCAACACAAAGTCTAAACACAACTCTCAAAAAAGTCTAAACACAAGTTCCAACACACTCATAACACAAAGTCTAAACACAACTCTAAACACAAAGTCCCAACACGAAGTCCCAACACGTGCAAGACACAACTCATAACACGAAATCCCAAACACAACTCATAACACAAAGTCCTGACACAAGTCTAAACACGTTCAAACCCTTGTTTTTAAATTCGTGAACGTTTTGTTTGTTTTTATTTTTCTCTTCACTTTGGTTTAACATCGAGTCTAACACGTGTTGTCAGAATGTCATATTGTCACACTTTTTAAAACTTTTTTATGACCGTGGACACCCTAGTCACTCAGGACAACATATAAAAACATACCCTTTTTATTGGTTGAAAGCAACATCTAAAAATGTGTCCTGAGTCATTATTTTTAAACAAAACACACTCTCAACACACTCTCAACACCTCTAAACACGGCTCTAAACACGTCTAAACACACTCTCATGACTCTTCAACAAAATTTTTAAAATTCAAATTCAAAATTCTATTTTTGCCACTTTTGCCAAAACACAATTCTTCAACAAAACAAAACAAACAAAACGTTCGAAATGTGTCAAACCAACTTTCAAATCAAATTTTTAAAATTCAAAATTCAATTTTTTTAAATTCTATTTTTGCCATTTTCATTTTTTAAATTTTATTTTTAACCACATTTGTTCAAACAAACCTTTCAAAACACAAATTTTTGAAAATTGAAGCCCCATAAAAACAAAAAAAACACTGTCTAACACGTGCACGGCGGCCAATTTAATTGGCCAGAGTGCACAATTGTGTGTGTGTATTTACCCATTCTTGTAAATATTTAATGTTTATATATGTTTGTTTAGCGCCAGTGTAAATAGTTCCAAACATATCATTCACATGTACTGCTTTATTTCGTTTGCATAAATACTTAGGTTCAATAATTTTATAAATTTTTTCAATATCATTGTCTTCTTTCATAATTTTTTCATAAATTTCCGGTTTCATATTTTCATTCTTTTCGAACTCGTATGAATTCTTCAATTCTTCTATAACATCATCTGTATTTGTTTCATATGTGTATTTAAAATGATTGAACAAATTAGTATAATTTTCATGAAAATATTTGTCTGTGAATTCGATTTTTAAGTTGAGTAATTTAAAGAAATTTTCTATATTCATTTAAATGAAGATAAAAATATATTTTATTAATATGTCAATACTTAAATTTAATGAACTCATTTAATTTTTCATGTATAATGTTAATGTTTGAATTTCCTGCTTCATATGCTTAAAATTTGAGTGAAATCGTTAATTCAAAAATTAAGTTTAATTTTTAAAAAATTATTTTTTTTTATCAACTAAGAAATAAACATGACAACAACAAACACAGTCGCTATAGTTTCTGAACAAATTAATGAAGATTATGAATGGATTCAGTACAATTCAAAATTACGAATCATTCATTCTATCAAGGATGATTCCTTTCAAATGCAGTCGATACTTAAGGCTTGTAATGCTCCTGACACGAAACACGCGGATGACTGGTTTAAGAATCAATCAACAATTGAGCTTTTAAGCGAGATTTGTCTAGACCGAGAATTCTCGGTCTTGAAGAAACCTTATGAAAATCGTAAAAATTTGCCCATTAATTCAAGAGGTTATTATATTCATCGCCTTCTTGTTAATGCTGTAGCAATGTGGGCTTCTCCTCGTTATGTTTGGTATATTTATAGATTAATAGACGATTTATTCGCTAAGGAAAGAGAAGAAATGCAAAGGGCAATTAAAAACAAAGATGAAGAAATTAATGAAAGAATCCCTCGTTCAGTTCCGATACATAAAGAACGAAATTATAAATATATGATATATACTGAAGATATTGATGACCCCGAATTAATTAAATTAAATTTGGTCAGAAGGAATAACAGAACCTTTTCAGTAGTTGCTAAAATACGTAATAGTGATAAATGCTGGTTCTTTAGAGAAAATTTACCGATATCAATGACACCAAACGAAGACATCAAAAATATTGTTCGTAAAACTTTTGCTGGTGCTGATTACGATACAAAAGGTACAACTATAGTAATTTATAAAAATCATTTACAAAAATTACACGATTTAATCAGCGAATATTTTGATACATTCAGAGAAGAAAAATAAGTTATCGTTATTTTTGCAGTTTGTAAAAATCCTTGTCCTAATTTTTTTACCTGGTAATCTGGTTACCTAGTTTGTCATTAACGTATTCATTCAATTTTAGAATTAATGGCTCTTCCTCAACTTCAATTGATCCAACAGTTGCTGATAAATACATCGGGCAAAGTAATTTTATATCATGAAGGTTTGCATCGACGAGTCTGAATTCAATATTCGACAATGAATAAACAGGTAAATAAGATGAAAATTCAATATTTGAATTAACAATAGGGTAGTTTGCAGTGAATGAATTATTTATTCTCATCAGTATTTTTCTATCGCAATACTGACCTTCTTTGTTATCATAACATTTCGGACCTAAATTAGAAATAATGTATAACACAGGGGTTGAGAGTGTAAGTCCGATAGATATTGCGGTCACTTCTGTTGACGGTTTTGTTGGTAATTGCATGTCATAAAATCCTGAAATTAGTTTTTCATTATAACTCATTGAATTAATCACAAATTCTCTATCTGACTTAAAACATAATCTTCCCGTAAGATTTACCAACACTTCAATTTTTGAATGTATTATTGAACTCAATAAATCTGCAAATCCTACTGTTGTAATTTCTGAATACTCATCAGTGAAGTAAAACCTTTGCCCATCAATTTCAATGTAATCGTCTGTATTTAATAATATAAAACATGCTTTCGTTGTTAATCCCGTCAATGTTAATTTACACATCGATGAAATTGGAGGCTGTAAATTTGTCCGAATAACATTGTAATTATTGGGATCTTTCGATGTAATTGTGTCGCTAATCGTTGCTTGTGTCATTTAATGAAAATAAAACATCTTAGTTTGGGACGAATTTCAATGAAATCCTATGTTCATCCAAAATCTTGATAACATCAGGGAATGAATACATCAAATTAAATGTTTCATTATTCTTTAATACGTAAATTTTTTCAGTAACACTATATTTGACAGATGATAGACTGCATCCGATATCAGGGTCGGATTCTTTAAATGAAACTTCATCCGCTGAAGTCAATAATTTTATTAATTCACTTAAGACATCCCTGGGTGCAACAATGACTTTATTAATGATTAAAGGATTATGTTCAACAAGGTTTAACATTATTGATAATGCATGACTGATTGCTTCTTGTTGCTTCAATAATACCTTCAATTCTTCATAATCATTTTTAATATCGTTGAAGTTTGACAGTTCCCTCGTTGTTGAATAAGGATTTTCTGGAGGCAGGTTGTACTGCACTTTTGTTTCATTTTCTTCCTGAGATGGTGGATGGTTAAACGTTGACAGTGTTTCTGATTTAGTCGGAACTATTACAATACCGTCTTTGTCAACATAAGGTTTACTAATTTCTATCGTCTTTTCAGGAGGTGAAACATTAACAATTACACTTTGTGAATTTGTGTTTAACGGCGATTGATTCTTTAAATCTGCAAGAGCCATAAAACTTTTGTTATTGAAATTACTTTATTCTTCTGTACACTCATTTAATTAAAGGGAAAAAATAAATTAAAAAGAAAATTTGAAATTGAATTTATACCATTCCTGCTGCGGCTAACACTTGTTCAACTGAAGCATTAGTTATTGAAATCTGCGGTGAACCTGATGGCTTCATACTTCTTAACTTCAACAAAGCATCGCATGTAAATATACTGACAGGTTGGGCGTAAGGAACTGTTCTATTTGGACCGTCTCTTTCACCGGTTAATTGAATTTGAACAGTGCCTGATGTTGAAATGCCGCCCATGAAGTCTTCAGAATCTGATAAAGGAATACCTACTCAGTAATTCGATCTATCACCTGAAGTATATAAAATAGTGTCTGTGGAAGCTACTCCTGAAGCGTCGAAATTCTTAATTCTGTTGAATGGCTGAATTGAATTAGTCATATCTTTATTAATGCATGTTGTAGGCAAATTATTGAAATTCATTGCATCAAGAGTTAAATTTAAACTTCGACAATCGTCGTAGGAATCAACTCTTTCTCTTGGGAACATCTTTCCGTCGATATTAAATTGATATTTAATACCGGGATTTTCAAAACATGTGTATGAATTATTATCTTTCTTGAAAACCGTAAACATAGCATCAGCATGTTTTAATTCAACTGTCATTGCATTATCAATCTTAACGTCTGCGTTAATTGTTCTTGTGTAATCCTTTGGTTTAATTACATGAATCGGGAAAAGCAATGGAACCTGAATGTATTTAGCAGCTAAAGCATTAAATGCATCCATTTGAAGCATATATTTAGCTAACATAATTTCACATTTTGCACATTCATGTTTGGTGCATGTTATTGTAAAATTATTATAAACTGCTCTTGTCAAAGCTTCATCCTCTGCTTTAATTCTTCACGGTAATACTTGACCGATATTATGAAATCCAAAATTGAATTTTTTCGCTATGAGCATAATATTCTGTATCAAATACAGTTTTTCCTTTTCCAATAATTTTATACAATTTTTCAGTCAGATCTTCTACAGGAATTAACGAAATTCCGTGATATGAAGGTATTAATTCAATTGTAATTTTACCTTGGAAGTTTGTGAGATATCTTAAATGCCTTAAATTCAAGAAAGCGTTTAAGTATACCTTTGTTCTAAGTTGTAATTTAATAGTTCTATCGTCACCAATGTTTGATAAATCAATATAAGTACCTGGAACGTGTGGGTCCTTTCTTCTAATTTTATCAACAGTAGCGTAATCGTCGTTTGTTTCTTTAGCCTCTGGTTGAACTGAATTCCTTAATGCAAACCATTCATAATTCGCGAATGTCACCGTTTGAATTTGGTCTGAATTGCTGTATAAACGATATCCGGCAATGCATTCAGGAGCATATTGATAACCGAAATAAAATAATGGTTTAACAACTCTGTTATCATCTAATTTTGGTACTCTAATTTCAAAATCCTGTTCGAAATAAATATATGAATTATCCAAAGAAATGATTTCGAAACGATTGCATGCAATGTCAACCATTGTTGATGAACCTTCTTGAATGGTTCCAACGTTTCCATAATTAACTAAACCAGGATGAATGTAAGTTCCTCTTACTTCTTTGATTTCATCAGATATTCCTTCGTTTAATTGATAAATCAAGCGCATGCCCGAATAGGGGCAGTTCAGCATGTAAACTAGCATTTCAAAAGAATCGTACATTTCGAAATGCATATATATTTAATAAAATTTCCAAATCATGTATTCCTAATGGAATACCCAAAAAGATAAAGGAAGTGTGTAAATAGTAGTTAGAGAAATTTCATGGGGTAAGAAAGTGAGGCAAGTAAGGTTCGGAATGTTGAAATCTGAACCTAAAGAACTTAAAATTTCTGAAAAACCAACGGTTGTAATATCTGAATATTCGCCCTGAGTTTTTTGTTCAGTCATTTAATAAAAATAAAAATTATTAATTTGCAACGAGTTTTAATGATATACTAAATGTTGAGGTTTCAGAAGCAGGAAAACAAATGCTTCGTTCAACAATGATCGAGATCGCTTCCATTGTTTCATTTGATGCCGGTATGATTATTTCAATTTTGAATTGTTTTGTCAAAATTCCACAATTTCTAATGTAAATACACCTGCATTATTAAAATCATCTTTACCATAATTGCAATTATAATTTGAAAGCCGTCTAAAATTTTGCAACAAAAAATAGTAGAATTGCATTAATTTGAAATATGCTATAGTTGCGTATTTATATTTTTTATAATGTGATTGAATTCAATGTTGTATTTACATAAAACTTGAAAAATACAAATTGATGGTTGACAAATTTTGAATTTTCACCTTGAATTTGTTCGTTTACACACGAAAACCGTATAAGGCCGTTTGAGAAATTAGTGTATTGCAACAGATATAAAATCACGTCTATATCAATTGATACTTGTATGAATCATATATTAAGTCTTCATTCGTAAAAAGAATATAAACAATTTTTAGAAGCACTTACGATGGACAATGGATGGACCTGCGTCGTCGTACTCCTCTTTGGTGATGACCATCTGTGGGAATGTGGCAAGGGATGCAAGGATGGAACCACCGACCCAAACGGCGTACTTACGCTCCTTTGGGGCGACAATGTTGACCTTCATTGTTGGTCGGGCGAGTGCTGTGATTTCCCTGTCAAGACGCTCTGGAAGGCCCTTGAACATTGTTGTGCCACCGGAAAGAACGATGTTAGCGTAGAGATCCTTATGAACATCGTTATTGCACTTCATGATGGAATCGAAGAGTGTCTTGTCGATACCATCGTACTCCATGTAATCGAAGTATGGCTTGAAGAGCATTTCTGGACAGCGGAAACGCTCGTTTCCGACTGTGATAACGTTGCCATTTTGAAGTGTGTAGTTGACGTTGATGGATGAGTCTGTAAAAGCCTTCTCCATTTCAGCATCGAAATCGAGGGCGACATAGCAAAACTTCTCCTTGATGTCACGAACGATTTCCTTTTCAGCTGTTGTGTTGAAAGCGTTGCCGCTCTCTTCGAGGAGCCTAACCATCCAAGCTGTGAGGTCGCGGCCGGCAAGGTTGACTCTCATGATGGCGTGTGGGAAGGAGTAGCTTTCGTAAATTGGGACTATTTGGGAAACACCATCACCAGCATCGAAGACGATACCTGTTGTACGGCCAGAGGAGTAGAGGGAAAGAACAGCCTGCATACCGACATAGAAGGATGGGACGTTGAATGTGTCGAACATAAGTGAGATCATTTTCTCACGGTTAGCCTTTGGGTTAAGTGAGGTTTCTGTGAGAAGGACTGGGTACCCTGTTGGGTCAATACGAAGCTCGTTGTAGAATGTGTGGTGCCAGATCTTCTCCATATCATCCCAGTTGTTTACGATACCGTGCTCAATTGGGTACTTGAGGCTGAGGAAAACAGGATTGGAGAAAGCCTCATCACCAATAAAAACATCCTTAGCGAATTGTTGTTTGCACTTCGGGCGGCCAACAATGGATGGGAAAACAGTGCGTGGGGCTTCATCACCAGAGAAACCAGCCTTGCACATACCAGAGCCGTTATCGATAACGATTGTCGGAACGTCTTCTTCAGCCATTATTTAAAATGTGAAGTCATTTCGATTTGGCGGTTTTCACCTCATTAACCAGCAACTTTTGTCCTGTGCAAGACAATGTGAGGCTGGCTTCGCAGGACAATTCGTCTTCTTCAGCCATTATTTAAAATGTGAAGTGATACAAGTTCATGAGTTCTCAAAAATTCAATCATCCACTTCCAGTTTATATTATCCTTTCGCCCAAGATAAGAGATGTTTTATCACAAATGAATTCAAATTGTAAAGTATTATTTCGTTGATATGTGTTGACAACTGGGGACAAATTAGACAAACTTCAAAGGATTTCCATATTTGCCTGTACTCTTTATATATATTGACCATTGAGTCCAGTTTTGTCTTGGCACCGCTCTATTCTCTTTGGGTGCATCATTTCTCCTTAAGGGTCCGCTATGGCCAAATTTCCTGTATAGTCCTTCACTTTTTTGGTGTATTTTTAACTTATTTAGGTACAAGAAAATGTTAAAAAATCACCAAAAAAAAAACAACCTTCTTGATTTTGTTTCCCCTCATACTAAGGAATAATTGTTTGAAGTATCACGGTGTAATTTTAACTTTTTAACAATATCATTAATATCTCCTAGGAAAAAGGCGTAATCATTTAACATTTTAATGGATATTTGAATGCCTATATGCTAATGAATACGTTGGTAATGGTAAAGTAGCAAAATAAACAAGTGTACCCTAAAATTTCATTGCATAGATCTTAAAGTTACCATTTGCTAATATTATCATGAACCAATATTAATAATAAATGGATTCAACTGACATACAATCATATTCTTGATATAGAAGCCGAGATTCAAAAAAAAGTTTTTGAATTGCAATTCAATAATTTGTTTTCATGTTTAATATTCATACTACAGTGCATTGTTGTGAAATTTATATTCATATTACAATTTGCGTGTTTTTGTCTCAAAAATCAAATATTTTCAATAAATTTTGGTAGTACAATGATTAAAATGCTTCAAACAATGGAAATTTTATCTTGAAATCGAGAAATATTCAAGTTTTTAACATTTTTTTATTCTTTTGTGTTTTGTACTTTTATTACTAAAATGCTGCTAAATGATGATCAGTAAATACATTAATGCAAGAAAAACAGGTGTTAGATTTTCACCAAAATCATGATTTTTGAAAAAATCACGATTTTTTTCAAAGTCCATGGTTTTAAAGTTTTGATCGATTTTTAAGCGAGAGATATTAATGAATCCCCTCTAATATGCTATGTGCAAAGAATCAAATATCATTGTAAATCTAGATCTCTCTATCTTGAACTACATCAAATTGTGGGAAATACGGTTTTGAGACAATCTCATTGAATATTTTGAGAGCATATATTTGGCATTAGCGGACCCTCAACATCAATTCTTTAGGATCGTCAAATAATAAAAACCACGTTTCACCTCTGAAAATTCTGAATTCAAAAAACAATTTGTGTTTATGAAGTTCACTAATTGGAAACGAAGTTTCAGACATGCTCAGCCATAATCAATGAGATCATGATAGAGGTCCTTCATATCATTATAATTTGTATTTTTGGCCAAGAAAATTAATGAAGAAACTTCCAGAAAAATTGTAAACTTTTCATGTCACTATTGTTATTCTATATGAATAGAGTAAAATATTAAAAAATCAATTATAATATAACAATATTAATTATTATAATTAAATTCCAAAATATTTAATATTCATTGAGAAAAAACGGGACTGGGACAAAATAGAACAACGTGCTTTTCTGACATGTAACTTATTTTTGATATGTAAAGTCAAAATGTCAAAATAAAGGAAAGTGACGTGTTTGCGCGGAAAAAATGGAAAAGTATCAATAGG
>JALKBU010000149.1:0-71844 GCA_023091735.1 Trichomonas tenax
AAGATAGCCCATGATTTTGCTTTTCAGAGCATTCTAGTAGGGAAATTTCGACGTTTGACTCTGGAAGGCTCGACTATGGACTGGCTTGCTAATACAACGAAGCACTATGATAAGGCCCAAGCCAATCCATAGTCCAACCTTCCAGAGTCAATCATAGAAAATGTTTTCATTTATATTAAAATTCAACACTCACCCCGAATTAATAATAGCATAATTTACATGTCAAAAAATGTTAAATCTGATTTGTAACTCTGTCACTTTTTCATGACACATTATCATACCTTACAGTAATATAAGGTTTATCGTTTTTTACGGCCAGGAACAGCATGGACGGTTATTTTACATTGATATTGAATAGAAATGGCGTAAAAAGGTGCCATTGATTTTAATTCCTCCCTCAAAAAATTCAATGTTTGGCAGAAAAGTTTTGTCACAATCGTATAATTAATGATCACTATTCAACATAGAGTCAAAATTTTTTAAAAAATTGTCTTCGCATTGAAATTTCAACAAAAAATACATGTTGAAACTCCAACATCGTGCGAGTGCTGATGACGCCATTACTCACGCAGTCCACAACATTGAGGACAGCATCTACAGCCACACGTTCTGCAGCGAGTACGGCGTTCACGACATAAACAAGATCTTAAGCATGGTTCAGCTCGACATTAAGCAGGCGACAGCTTTGTTCGCTGACAGCAAGACAAAATTCAACTCTATGCAGACATTTAGGATCTTCCAGCACATGAAGATTAATTCGACTGATAATGATGACCAAATATTAGAGTTCCTTAAGGTTTTGTACAAATGCTTGAAGTCTCCGGTCCTCAAATCTCTCTACAAAGTCATCAAAAGACTTTCCTTTTCTTATCAATCAAAATGTTCTGAGGTGAATGACCTAAAAGCGCTGATTCAGAAGATTGAAGCCGAGAACGATATCAAACAGGACTACTTGGAGCTGTTCGAGAAGTCCAAAGAAACAAAGAACGTTCTTACCGATATTCCACAAGACAAATCTAAGGTTTATGAGTCGGCACACATCAGAGCACTCAAGGCTTGTCATTCATCTGACGTAGATTTTCAACACATTTATGATATATTGAAACAATGCTGTTATGAGAATGATAAGGAAGCAATAAAGTTCGCAGTCGAAAACAATTTGCACGAGGCAAAGAGCAAAGGACACAATATTATCCTTTTCGCTGCAAGCGAGAATAACTTTGAATTGGCAAAAGCTGTCCATGAGTGTGGTGGAAACGCAACTTCTAAATCTTCCAATGGAGCCTCAATTCTGCACTACTTTGCTCGTGATGGAAACGTTCCTGCGATTCAATATTTCTCTGCATTAGACGGAATTGATATAAACTGTTGCAACTTTGCGGATAATACTCCATTACACTTCGCAGCATGGAACAACAAATTGGATGCCGTCAAACTCATTTGTTCATTGCCAAATGTTAATATTAATGCAATTAACAAAGAGAGAAAGACAGCTTTCAGGTACACAAGATCCGAAGATATCAAGCTTTTCCTGAGATCTATAGGATGCAATGAAGAATTACGTTAATTTTATTTTTATGTATTTACTTTGTTATTATTATTAAATGTTTATATATTTTTGTTTGAAATCATCCGTATTTTCTAATTCTATCAACTCATGTTCATATCTCTTTATTTGAAAAAATATATTTTGGATTTTAGTTGATAAAGAGATTTTAGTTAAGAAATGATATATAAAACTCCACAGCTTTTGTTCTTATTCATAATGTTAGGGTGAATGATTGAATTGAAAATTTATCTCAAATGTTTAGGATTTGAGGGCGTTTTCCAGGTGGAGAACGATCTAGTTATATAAAAAATTTAAAGTGGCTTTCATGAATTTGCTTTAAACTAACGCATTAAATTTATCAAATGAATCAAAGCTAAGAGCACGAAATTTAACGTACTTTTTCTATCGTTCTATTAATATACGGAGATAAAAGAGTTACCTATTCCCAAAACACAGTATGCATAGAATAAAGATGATAGGTGAATCTTTTTATGTAAATGTTTAACTACAGTTTATCTTATTACCACAGCTGGTTATTATTGTCCAGTAACTCGAAATTCACATTTTATTTCAAATACCTTCAAATCTTACAAGTAACGATTCTATTATCACTGCATGCGATTTTGTCGCAGTTTTTCGTCTTATTTCTCTAAAACTTGCAAATCAATAAATCAATGATTTCATAAAAGCATATTTCCGACTTTCTGTCTAGTCCCTCAGATCGATTTCTTCCTAATAATGAGTACACATAAATATCATTAAGAATCTATCGGCTCATTTTGAGTTGCAAAAATAAACTCATCATTCTTTCACTTACAGAGACAGCATTACAACTGTTTGCATTCTGCATGCAATAGATATCAAGATCTTTAGATTATTTATTACGTATTGCTGTTTTGTTATTGGAATAAACTATTGATATCTTTTTCTATATGCTATTTTACAAGGATAATGAAATATTTGGTTTCCATAGCTCTTGCAGATGATATTCATGATTTTATAACAAAAAGCATTTCTTGAAATAAATGATGTGATATTTCGATCCAAACTTGATTTTTAGCTGTTTTATATGTACACATCTAAAATATAGCCAGCTCCCAGTTTTTGTATTGCATTAATCACAGTCAAAAGGCTAAAAATAGATTTTTGAGCTAAAAAAGACATTTACTTTCCGTTTATACAACAATTGGCCGATAGATTTCGAATAAGCTTTTACAGGAATGATATTAATCATGTTTATTATATAATTAATATGTTTTCAAAGCAAAAATATTTTTTTTGGTGAGTCCAGCTTTAATGAATGAGTCATGTGTAAAAAATTGAGTTTGCTTCATAAAAACGAGTGAAAAAATATATAGTTATGAATTACATACAAAATATACTACAAAATCATCAAATTCCACAAAAATATGATAAAACAATAAAAAGATGATATGATATCTGATTTTTTGAAGGAGAAAAGGATTGTAAATTGAATGGAGAAGATTAAAACCGTTTTTATACTATTCTCTGTTTCGATAATAGAGAAAGAGTAAATTGATTTTTGACATATGTCACTTTTATCTTTTTACAATGCTTTCTTTTCTTTGTATTGCGCGTCCTGTTTAAGGAGAGACCTTGAGAGAGAGGCTGGCAAGACTTTACAAGCCATGGAAGACCTTCAGTTACAGAGAAGCACGTGTTAACATGTACAATAGCATAGATTGCGCGGATAACAAGATTACGCTTGTTTACGGCTCTAACACTTATCCATGAAAGTGTGGCAGAAAGAGTATTCCTCCAGACAAAGATGTAAATGCTGAGCATACTGTTCCACAGTCATTTTTCGATTCGAAGCCACCAATGGTCTCTGATTTGCACCATCTGTTCTCAGCACCAAAGACACTCAATGGTGCACGTTCTAACTACAAATTTACAGAGTTCGATTACAGCGAGTGCCTCAAATTCTGCAAAGATAACATGTGCACAACGAATGCACCTCCGGATCCCACCATTACTCCTGCCTCCACACTCGCACAAACAAATGGATGCCTGTGAAGAAAGATAGAGGACAGGTCGCGAGAGCCGTTTTCTATTTCTTCACTATCTACGGTGAAAAGTACTGCAAGTTTGAGCGTCTCAGTGACCTCCAGACATTCAAGAAGTGGAATAACCAGTTCCCGCCTTCTGAGTTCGAGATTGCCAGAAACAATATCATCAATAGAACTCAAGGAAATAGAAACCCATACATTGATGATCACACACTTGTTGACCAGGCCTTCTAATTCCTGATTTCTTTTTTTTTGATTTGCTGTCGTTAAAAATTAAAAAATCTATTAATATCAATAACAACTTTGTTGGATTGATTTACATTATTTAGTTTGGCCTTGGAATATTATCCTTTACATCCTTTTTGTGTTTCTCACTTTTTATAGATCCTTAATTTGATTCTCGGATATCTGATCAAATCGACACAAAATTAGTTTTCAAATGGTACTTTTAGTTCATTATTTCAAACCCAAGAACCAAAAAATCAATCAGTACTTGTTTTGTTCAATATTTTTTGCGATTACACATGTTAGAGAAACCTGTTATGACTTTTCATATTACATTCGATATGTAGGATAGAAGGACATGATATTTCACAATCATTTTAAATAATAAATTCATTTTGCAATTATTTTAACTAAATCATTCAAACTCACCATTTAATTAATTAAAAATTCGTTTTTCATGATCTATATATGAATACCAAAGGTAAAATATCTCTCGAATCATATATAAATCTATTGATATGAATTATATTTATCAAAAGTTGGGATGCAGTGTGGCGCATGCAGAGCATTGTGATTTATAATAAAACATACATATACTTTATTGATAATACCTTAAAAAACAAATATAACTCTAATTATGAATTCTTGCCATTTTCTGTGAGATCTCTTTCTCGTGTTGGTTCTTCAACTGCACCATCTTCCTTCTGTGGAGCTCCATTAACTCTGTGATGTCATTCTTGAGCTTCTGTGCTGCAGCAATGATTCTTTGCGCTCTTTCTTCAAGCGATGCCTTTCTCTCGGCTTTCTCTTGTGTGTCTTGCATCACCGCTCTGAGAGTCAACTCCATCTGCCTGAATTTGTCGTTCAAACTTGCAAGATGTGCATCTTTCTCAGTTATTCCTACAGTCAATCGCTCTATTTCTCTGTTGAATTCTTCGAGTTCACGTCTCTGTTGATCGCCTGCAGCGCGAATCTGTAATGCTGCTTGAAGCTTGTTTGGATAATTCTGTGCTGAATGAGCCTTAGTTTCACTGAGTTGCTGTGCTTGCGTTTCTTGGAATTCTTTCATTTTAGACATCATTTCGCTGTAAACTTGTTGTCTAATCTTTGCTTCAGCTTCGATAAGATTGATAATGTCTTCTCCTTCTTCTTTTTGTTGCTCTGTGGCATCTTCTTCTTCGAATGAAAGAGTTTTGACTGGTTCATTGAAGCCATCAGATTCAACATCATCGTTCTTGCTTTTGATATCACATTCAACTGCTTCTGCAGCGAATTGGAGTGCAAACAAAGTGTCATCGAACTGTTTAGTGCTTGGAGAGATGTTGATAATGATGGAAATGAATGTCTTCTTTGTAGAAACTGGATCAAAGAAGTCCCTGAAGATTTCTGTGATCTTAGATTCTCTAAATGGAATCTGAACATTCCTTTGTCCATTTTTCGCGAGTCTTATTCCACGAATGCATTTTCCGAGTGTCAGCATTGACTTGTTGATAGCTCTGGCCTCGTTGACTATCATTGAGTATCCTTCACCAGCTTTAACACGCTCTGAACCTGCGAGATCAACGATTGAAAGTCTGCTTGCGGTGATTTTTGATAAATTAGTCACTCTTTGATGCGTTCTTGGATCGATTGGAATTGTGATGAGTTTGAGAGTGAAAACACAGTGTGAACGTGATGAACTTGAGTTGTATGATGTGGATCCAACGGATTTCGTCTTATCAATTGTATTTAATATATCTTTGAGATCTTCGAAAGTTTTAAGCTCGATCTCAGTGGCATTCTTAACAACTGTGTATCCAAATCCATCCTTTGATATGCGAAGTGGAACTTTGTTGTTTCCAAGTAAATCTTGAATTCTTTCATTATATATTTCAACACACGAAACAAAAAGGCCACGCTCGAATCCAGAAGGCTTCTCCATACCTAGAATCGCCTTTGTTATCCTTGGAATCAAACCAGGATCTTCTTGAGAACCACGAACAGTAAATGTCTTTCCTGAGCTTGTGGCTCCGTACGCAAAGATTAAGGCATCGTGACCTCTTACGAATTGCTTCAGCATTGGCATTGCAACATCAACAAAAATATCATCTTGATATGATTTCTCGCCAAATACCTTTGTAAATGTGAATTTACGCTCAGCATAGTTCTGAGATGTTTCTTCTTTCGATTGTGGACGCGCTGTTACAACTTTATCATCGATACTAAAATCTGCTTGTATTTCTTCGTTAAGTATTGGTCTGATGCGAAGGAATACCTTCACATCTGTTTCTGGATCGTGTGGTGTATGAGTGCCTGGTGATTTTTTGATCATTGGAGAGGTTTTCGATGTTCTTATTGGTGATGGAGTTTTAGGGACTCTTTGCGATGCATTAAGTTTTGGTGCTGAAGTGAATTTGACTTTTAAGTTTGATGGAGTGTTGTGAAGTTGTAAATTCATACTTTGATTCATTGGCTTGTTTTGGTTTTGAAAAAGACCGCCTTTAAGTGGTTTGCATGGTGTCTGGGCCTGCGGTGGCGGTATTTTCTGCCTCACATCGTTAAAAACCTTCTGCACTATATTCATTTTGGATAAATTTACAATTTTTAAACGTTCATAGATAAGGTTAAATATCAAAATAAATCTCCAATTCCAAACATCATCTTAAAAAACTCAATCTGATTGAAATTGAAGAGTTATCTATTAACAATATATAATGGCTATATCAAATATGTGAATAAGAAGTCTTTGACACCGCAACAATTCCTCAGATGGAAATGTCAAATAAACGATAGCCCACTTTTTACCCAACACTTATTCGTTCAATATTTGACCATCAGTGGAAGTTATATAGTTATATTGTCTATACTATTAAATAATCATGAATGTACTTTTGGTCATCAGTGTGAAAAGTTCTATCACAAAGCTTTATCTTTGAGAACTTTTTTATTAAAAACGGACAACATCAGATTTATAATTCCATCTTTGATATGAATTTTTCAACATTTTGCAGCCTGTTTACCATTAGTTGAATATGTAAATACCCTATTCTTGGTTTGTATATTTCATTATATAGAATATTGGTTCGAAATAGTGATCAAATGAAGGAAGAAGATTACTTCACTTTTCATGGAGGAAGTTCCTTCTTCATTTTTTTTTTTTTTTTTTTTTTTTGAAGAAATGACTCAATTGGAATATCTCGAATCTGCATTAAGAAACATAAACTCAAGCGATGACAATGAACGAGAAACATCAAATCAGTACCTCAATGATCGAATTCAGGGCGAATTGATGCCTTTACTTGAGCAAATCATCGGATTGTTGGATTTGCATAAAGATGCCATCAACTTTGTTCGAACATCCATTGTTATGATCGGAAGAATACTAAAAATCCGCTTTGGAAGGTTTGTTATTCGACCTAAAATTTGGAATCAAAGTATTAACTTAAGTGCAATACATAACGTAGTATCTTCATTACTAACTTACGATGATATTATCATTAGGCAAACTGCTTCGCTTTGTTTAGCAATATTCGCAGAAAAAGAAATTCCATTTGGTGAATGGCAGGACTTTTATCCGATGGTATTTGGAGAAATACAAAACAAATCAAACAGTGAATACACTATTATAGGTTATATGAACGTTCTCAGAGAATTATTATCCTGTGAAACTTATATAAGCGGAAAAGGTATTGTTCCGTTTATTTCTGAATTTAATCCAGCATTGCCACAAATACTTGAAAACGTTTTTAATGTTTCTACACAATATTTCGGGGATAATTCAACTCCAAAATCGATTATTTTAGTTTCTCTCGAACTATTCGATGAATTCTTTAAGTTTTTCGAAACATATGTAAACAGTAACGACACAATTCGTGAAAATTGCGTTTCTTCAATGATGAATTGCCTTCAATATAAAGATGATGAAGTACATAAAAAAGCGATGTGGTTGCTTGCAAAAATCATCAAGAAATGCTATGTTGCGCTCAATCAATTCATGCCATTGATATTTAATATGACAGTCTGTGATATAAACAGTGAAGACCGCAGAAGAATTATAGACGCTCTCGATCTTTGGGCTGAGATAGGAGACGTTGAGTTATCAAGTATAGAATCGATGAATTATATGTTAAACTCGAGTGCTGATTTACTTCCTTTGACTTTGCAGATGTTAAGAATGTTTGATGATAGTGATGAGCAACCAGAAGTTGTTGAAGGAGAAGCAATTCACAAGTCAGCATCATTACTTCTTGAAAAATTCATGGCAACAATACCAGAAACTGCAGGACCTTTGATTTCAGATATTTTTAGTCAACAGATTGTTTCAGAGAATCCTGGTGATAGATTTGCAGCTTGTCTTTGTTTGAGTTGTCTGTTGGCAGCTCGTGAAAGTCGGAATGTTTTAGATATAATCACATCGAATTTAAGTGTTTTAATCGAGCAGTGTTTAGATCCAGTTTTACTTGTTGCTGAAAATGCTTTGTGGGTACTGTCAAGAGTTATTGATTATAACCACACAATATTAACAATGGATCAAATCCTCGAAATAGTTTTTAAGTCATTAGTTCGTGATTGCACAGAAATAAGAGAAAGAGCTTTACAGTTGTTAAATGAAAAACTCAGGAATGATAAAGAATATGATACTTATGCGGATTCATTAATACAAACTTTCTTTGAGTGTCTCGGAAATGATGCAATGAGAGATGATCTGATATTATCGGAACTTTTCGAGTGCATTTGTAGTTTTATTGATAATTTAAGTCCAGAATATAACTTTAGTCCATTTTTCAGGAATTGCAAAGATTATTTGACTGCAGAAATTGGAGATGTTACAAGGAAGAACAGAGATGTTGTTGTAGCAAACTTTATGGTTGTTTACTATACTTTTTGCATTAAAGCAGCGACACCTTCAAGCTTTAATTGGGGCTTCTTCATTTCTGATATAATTGAAGCAGTAACTGCGGCAATGTTAAATTTGAAAGATTCAAATGTTGACATTGAAGGTTTGAAAACACTTTCATTGATCACTTATTTGATTGTTGGAACTGACAATGTTCTTGCATATGCAACATCGATGTTACAAAATATTATTCCTGATGCAATTCAGAACGAAAACACAGCAATTTCATCAAGAGCGGCTCTTTTATTGTCTGATTTAATTATGGCAGCAAATGCACAGCCACCAGATATTAGAGAGATGTTCCAAACAGTATCTTCGATATTTAATTCTGATACTGCAACAATTGATGACAAAATCAGGATTTTAACATGTCTGACATCAATGATATCGATCAATTTCGATTTTGCCCATGAAGTTTCATCTGATTTCCTTCTAAGATGTCTTGATTTGAGCAAAACAGAAGCAGAAGATTGCAACAATCTCACAATGCTGAGAATCTTTATTACATTAAGTGATTCATATAAGAAATTCATTGAAATAATGATTGATGACATTCAGTTTTTGCTTTTAAACGTCAAACAGTTTGTTCGATTAGTTGGTTTCTTTGAGAAACTGATGCCTGTTAGTGATGAAAACTCGGTCTGGAAGTTTATTATGTACGTTAATACATTGATGAATAACTTTGGAATTTCCATTGGCGAAGATTTACAAAGCACTGCTGCACCACAGATATTCATGTTTTATGCCCAAAATCCATTGTCAGAGAGAATACAGTCAACATCAAAGACATGTCATCAACTGTTAATGAGATCTTAAATATTGTTTGTTTATTTTAAAAATCATCTACAAAGAAACTTAAATTTTTGTTGGTTTCTTTGAGAAACTTAAACTTAATCGTTTTGGAAACGAAAATAATCATATCATCCTATAATAGCAGTTTTTCAACATTTTGTCGAGCGCTATTGCTCCCGTAAACGTCCAAAAACAGCTACTTTTTATTGGATTCTTTGAGAAACTTAAATTTTTGGTGATTTCTTTGAGAAACCTAAATAATTATGGTTTAGTTGATTTACATAAATTTCAAATTTTATTTCAAAAAGCACGAAAAATAAGAAAATTAAGCAAGAGCAGTCGAGAATCCGAAGTAATCGAACTGTTTGTTCTCTGTCCATCTTCTCAAGATAGTCACCACCTGGTGCTCCTGGAGTCCGGCCTTCTGGAGAATTTCCTTTGCATCCTTCTCCGCAACATAGCCATTGAGTTCCGGATCCTTTGCCTCGAACTGAGACCTCAAGTGCTGGAAATTGACTTTCTGACTCTGCTTCATCGTTGTGACGATACCAAAAAGATCTGACTGTGGGAATTCTTCTGCGCCCGCCTCCATATAGTTGAGAGCGAACTCGTCTGCTTCCTCGAGAACGAATGTGTACTTGTTGATTGTGACTTCCTTGCCGAGCTCGAAGTCCTGGGCTGTGTAATACTTGCCTGTGTCTGGGTTCTTTATCCTTGTCCTCTGGAGGAACTTGCCTTCGCCGAAGCCAGAGTTCCTCTGTGGAGCTTCGAAAATGCCGACTGTATCGTCTGCCAAATAGTATGAAATGATGAATCTGCGATTTTTATCCTGGAACTGTGGATTCTTGAAGTGTGCAGCGAACCTGAGAAGCTGTCCATCCTTCTCGATGAGCTTCTTGATATCCTTGCGCGGTGGCTTCGGGTGCAATGAGTTGCAATAGCCAAGAGAATCCTCCTCATCGCCCCAACCGTTGTATGGAGGAACATTATGCTTGATGCCACTGTACTTGGCCTTCTCCTCGACATTGATTCGCGTCCAGTCGTGGATGCCGTACTTGGCGTCGAGCCACTCGCGTGTGAACTTGTCTGCGTCGTAGATGAAGAAGTTGCGGTTGAATGCGTTGACTGTTTCTCCAATCATGAGATCTGCGTCTGTGTATGGCTGTCCAGTGCGTGGATTTGTGAGGATTGTTTTGCGGAGGAAGTTCGACACTGGGTCGCGTCCGGAGTTCTGTGGCAAAACTTGGCGAATTTCGATGCGACCATCGACGAGGAAATAGTTGAGAACAAACTTTCTGCGCTCTCCGAATAACGACTTTCTGTCGTCCCAGATAGTGTAGAAGCGGAGAACCTTCTGATCGAACTCGAGGAAGCGCTTGAGATTCGTCTTATCGACTTCTACGTGAGAAACACGAATTGGTCTTTCTGTGAGTGTGCGCTTGATTGTGTATAAGTCGTCCGGAGGTGTCTCGAACTCGCCAATCTCGCGGCCTTCGGATTGGAGGTACTGCTCTGTGAATTGATCGCATGCGTAAATTCTATACACGATGCCAAAGATTTCGATGTTTATGCCAACCTTGAAGTCGAAATTTGTGTATGTGACGCCCTGGTCCTGGTAAGCAGGATTCAAGACGGGCATTCTTCGTAAAAAAACGCCTTGAGCGATTCCACTGTTACGAACGTGATTTTCTTCGATCATGACAGTGTCATCTTCGAGGTAAACCATGATTTTGACGTAACGAACTCTGAATGTTTCTTCTGCTGATTCTGAGATATTTTCGCGGAAATATGCGTAAAATCTGAGAACGAGATGCTCGTAGGCGACGTGAGCTGGTACGTAGTCCGGGAACGTCTCGATTGGCTGTGTTGGTGGTGCCGTTGTCGTGATATTTAACGTTCTTTCGCTAATTGTCTTTTCCATGTCCTCTGGGCGCGGTCCTTTCGTGCCCATGAGGCCAGCGGTGACCTGGAAGGTCTGCGGACGCCTGTAGTCCGTCTTTCGGTGGTTCCTGAATGAGTAACCAGGAAGATTCGGAAGCATTGACGAATAACGTACAAACAAAAACCGTTGATCTTTTTTTCTTCGTTTTATTTATATATTTGGGCTATTTATAGTTTGTAAAATCCAGATATCGTTCTAAAATCGCTCAAATAATTAAATTTGGATTTTTCAAAATTGATTTTTGATTATTTTTCGTTAATTTTGAGTGGAAACTACACTATTTTAAATGTTATTTCCATATATATCATTTTTATAGATGAATAAATATGTGCCCTTTCTAAAATTTTCAAGCCCTAATTTATATAACCTTTCTTTGCGCCAAAAAGCTATATATTTATGGTTAAATTTTGTCATGTAAAATATTTACGTTCCAAAATAATGCGCGTCAAAATATGGACAATATAAAATAAAAAGTGCCATATTTTATGGTGAATGATTAATATCAAGATATCTGATTCACTTTGACAGTTCTCCTGTCGATATTTGGCATCTTTATTACGATGATCCATCTCCTGATACAACAATTTCAGGAAATAACCCAAAAGTCGAAACCTCAGAAAACGAGGTTTTTGTTTATCTTTGCCGATTTTCAAATTCTATATCGAACATTAATATATCTACTGGTAATTTCAAAATATTACACAGTTCATGCACATTTGAGTCAAACACACAACCCGTTTTCGTTAATGGAGATAACTCAATTGTCCAACATCGATTTTGTTCACTTCAATCAACTAAATCAGGTGATGGACAACATTCATCATGTATCTTAATTGAAAAATCGTCATTATTAAATTATAATGAAGAAAGTTCATTGTCAGAATGCGGAATAGATTCATCATATAAACACACTACATATCAAAAATATGGCATTTGTCGATACAGATGCACAAATTCGAGTTACAACAAAGCAAAATGGGGATCTTCTTACTGCATACGTTATGCATCTCAAAATATCAACATCAGTTTTTCATATTTCAAAGGAAACACTGGTGTTGATTATTGCTTGTGTAATTGGCTTTCAGATCCCAATTCATTTTATTTGACATATTCCAATATTCTTGACAATGAAATTAATCAACGATTAATTTATGCCGAAAATTCAATTTTTATCGAAAACTGCAACATATTGAACAACAATTGCGAATATACAATTCATCAAGAAAATAGTTATGCAACAACAATTACAAATTGTTTTATTGACAAACTAACAACATATGGATGTGTTTCACCTGTTTCCACTGTAAATCAACATATTCAGATCAATTCGTGCCATCTTTATTTAAATACTATGCATAAAGTCACCAACATTAAAAAGAATGACTTGTATAAACGCATTTATAAATTTTTGAAATTTTCATACATTTCATCATTCATTGAAAATAAAATTTGTTTGTAAAATCATATAACATAAGAGTATAAATCAAATACTGCTATCGGAATGAAATGCATGCAAAAGTTTTTAAACTTTTCCTGATTTAACCTTTTTTTGACATGTAAAATTTTAAAAAGGAGTAAATGTCAGAAGATAGTTCTGAGATTGATTTTGTTCAATCTCTTTTTGTAAGTCTATCGAGTGAGAGCGAGGAAGAGAGAAACAGAGCAAATGAACAGATTTATAGCGTATTTTCTGATGCATCAAGGATTCAAAATATTCTAAATTTAATATTAAGCGATACAAGGGAGATTCTATGGTCTGGATTCATATACAGAGTTGTTTCAAGGTGGTTTTGGTACCTATCAGTGTTCGACCTTGACAATTTTCCAAATGCAATTCAAATAATCAATATATTCTTAAATTATTTAGATAATCAGCTATTTTATACTAGGCATGACTATAATCAATTGGAGCCTTGTCTTATTTCCACTTTTTCAACAAATAATTTCACTATCACAAGTCTATATGATAAACTTTCGCAAAATTATCAATCTGTTACATCACACACAGAGCACTCTATTCTATATTTCATCAAAATGTTTGATTTATATTTTAGTGCTTTCAGTTTTGAATCTCATAGAAGTATTATAGATCAATACACAGAATTAAGATCAGTTTCCTTTGAATTCATTTTACAAGCGTTTTCATTATTATCAGACTCTAAACTCGTTTATGAAAAGTTAATTTTGTTGATTTCAAAGCATTATGGTTTATTTAAACAATTTATCATTACAAGCAATTGCCTTAAATACATTTTTAATGGAATTTCGGCCGAAAATCCTGTACTTTCCTCAATAATTTTTGATTTTCTTTCATCTATATTACAAAGCTGTCTAGGAATGAAAGAAATTATAACACAACTAGTTGCACAGAATATAGAACTTATAATATCAACTAAATCCATGAAATTCCTTTCAAAATGTCTAGAATTCGAATTAATCCAAATTAATGAAGAGTTTTATCAAATCGTACCCCTGGTTTTGAGTCTATGCGCCGCAGAAAATGACACTTATGAAGATCTTTGGGATAATATTGAACATATCGAAAATTCAACTACAATTCGTCAATATGCTGGCAAAGTGTGCTATTATCTTGCAAAAATTAATACAGATCTTTTTGCGACATGGCTGCTATCAGATGTGATAACAGAAAACCATGAATTACTTGATAATGCTTTATATATATTAATATTGGTAAAAGACAAAGTAATAAGTAACAGTCAGTTCCTTGATCCATTTGCAAGTTATTGTATTCAAACAGTTCCATCATCAACGAATCAACTTTCAACATATTTAATGTTTTTATCAGAATTCTTGAATATTGATACACAAACAATATCAAACAAGATACATGAATTGCTAGTTGCCTATTTCAGTGAGAACACAGAAGATATAATGATCAGAACACTGTTTCATGTGATAGAAAAATTCAATTCTTTCAAAGTTTGTGTTTTTGAACCAGAATTGTTATTAAATTTACTGGAATTGATAATTTCGAACAAATATATGCTTATGTCATCGTTACAAAGCGTTCTTGGTTATATTGAAAATGATTTTATTGAACAAGAGCATTTAGAGCCAATGTATGGATTTATAGTTGAGTTAATTAAAGATATTGCAACGACAGAAGTCCAAGACTTTGAAGATTTCAATGATTTTGAGGATATATTTGGCATTATCGATGCAGATCAGCCAGACTTAGTTCCAATTGATCGAATGAACGCTGTGTCGGACAACTCTTCTTTAGATCAAACTTATTCAACGTTTAATCAAAGTGCTACTTTATATAAAGGAACTATCAATATATTCACTCTATTCTATGCCAAGTATAGAACAATTGTTGGCGAATCAGTCGATGAAATTCTTGCTGAATTACTCAAATCATCTTTTAATTCATCGTGGTTAAAAATATTGTGTCAAAAATATGCTGAGCTTAATGGCAATGATGAAATATACAACTCCCTTGTTCAATTAGTTCCAAAATAGTCTTTTAATATGAAATATATCATATTTTTCTTCTTTGCCTTGTTTTTATATATAAATATCTACAATTTTATAGGATAAGCATTTGAATCATTTTAAGATATCTCGAACATGGATTTAATATCAACAAACTGATATCATGCAAATTGAACTCTTAATGCAATATGTTCTGATAAAGAAGTCAAAGGGATATTCATACATCATACAATCATTAATCAGAATGATATTTTTGAAAAAAAAATATATTGAGCAAATCAAAAGAAAAACTTTGGGATATTCTTTTATTTGATATATGAAATCAATTGTGTATATATAAAAGAGCCCAATTCTTATTTAGAATATTTTTGACGTGTAAAGATAAAAAATTGTTGATAATTATCTTTACATCGAAAAAAATGCAAAAATTTGACATAAATGAGCAACCAAAAATCTTCAGCGGAAAACGTGAAATATAAAAATGACATATGTAGGACATTGCAAATATAATAAAAATTGGAGAATAGTCGTACGATAGAAAAATTGACTATTGGTCCTTCCTTTCCAATGTCTGCTCCAGTTGTTATTGATGCAAAGGGCCACGTCCAGGGCCGCCTTGCTGCCGCCATCGCCAAGCAACTCCTCAAGGGCCGCAAAGTCGTTGTTGTCCGCTGCGAGGAGATCGAGTTGAACGGCAAGCACAAATTCACAGTCCACGAGTACGAGCGCTTCCTCAACAAGACAACAAACTCCAACCCACGTGATGGTCCATTCCACCAGCGTGCTCCACACGAGATCTTCGCTCGTGCTGTCCGCGGAATGCTCCCATACAAGACACACCGTGGTGCTGAGGCTTTCGGCAACCTCAAGTGCTTCGAGGGCGTCCCAGCTAAGTACGTTAACTTCAAGCGCGTAGTCGTCCCACACGCTCTCCGCTGCGTCTCTATCCACACCGATCGTCCAACAACAAAGCTCGGCAAGCTCTCCACAACAATGGGCTGGAAGTATGGCAAGGTCGTCGCTGATCTCGAAGAGAAGCGCAAGGCCGAGTCTGCTAAGTACTTCGAGGCCAAGAAGGCTCAGCTCGAGAAGAAGGCTGCTGCTATCGAGAAGGCTAACAAGCAACTCGGTGCTGCTGCCATCAAGTTCCTTGAAACATTCCAGGAGTAAGCTCTATAAATTTCCGATATTTTAATTAATTGGCCAACTTTTTAATAAATGATATTGATATAACTTTCGTCTTCTTTTAGTCTAAAGCATTTATAACCTTCAATTTTATCAACTAATAAAAAATATAAAATATCATTTTCTATAAATTGAAATTAAGCCTATATAATTAAAATATAAATAGCTGTTTTTATTTTATTGTTTCTGAGAGTTAAAAAATAATTAAATGAAAAATATATCGATGATATTATTTTTAAAAGATAATAAGTAAAAATACTTTTATGAAAAATAGCCGAGATAACTCTGTGGTGGAATTCTATCTGGTTCTGGAAGTCTTTTCTCCTTCGGGACAGCATCGAAAATTTTGAAATTCAAACTCCTTTCAGCGGAAACTTCCATAATTGAAGCCTTATTGTTAGAACGGTACATATAGTTAGGAGCAGACCAAACAGTAACGAGCTTTTTGTCGTGATGCCACTGGAAACCTTCGTTTGCGAGCTGGTGAGCACGAGCAACTAACTCAAGCTTGTTGTTCTGGCAGAATTCGTGTGTTGGATTGAGACCGAACAAGTATCCAGCACCACGCTGGTTAAGGCCCCAGCCATCGAACTCTTCTGGATCTGACCAAAGGACGTCGGAGATCTCTGTGCCGTTCTCTGGTTCCATGCAGCGGTCTGAGATCGCTAACTGTTCGATGATCTTAACCTTTGGTGAAAGACCACCGTGGACGCAGAAGATTTTGCCGTCGATTGTTGCACCGATTGGAAGGTAGTTGAAAACATCGTTGCATGTTTGCCAGAGAGAGGCGAAGCCAAATCTCGATAAAATTTCTTCGTAAAAGCCGTACGCGTTGTTAACCTGACGGCATTCATGGTTACCACGAAGCATGAAAAACCTTGTTGGATATTTTACCTTGTAAGCGAGCAAGAGAGCGAGAGTATCGACTGAAAAATATCCACGATCGACGTAATCGCCGAGGAATAAATATTTAGTATCCGGAGGGAGACCACCAACGTCGAACAACTCGAGAACATCCTCGAATTGGCCGTGGACATCGCCACAGACGGAAATTGGAGATGTGAGGTTGATGATTGTACCCTCTTGATAAAAGACGTCACGGGCAAGTCTGAGGAGGCTGACGAAGTCTGACTCAGCAATAGGATTTCGTTTCCGAATGTCCTCGATGAACTTGTCTAAATCCATTGAAGTAAAATTGACAGAGCTATTGAAAAACGTTCGAATAAATATTACATCACAACTGCGTTTTGGACGATTTTAACTTTGTTTTTGTATAGTACTCCTTGTGAAGAAATTAATGCTGCAATATCGCTTATTGATTCTATTGATCATTTATTGCGCTTTAAAGCTATTGCCATTAGACTGTCTGGGCGATGGTTAATCGATTGGAATAAGTTTGAAAATCAAAATCATATTATTTCAAAATGGGTCAATGAAATATCTATGGAATTAAAGTGATTACATAGGAAATCTTTCATGAATTCAAGTAGATAATCTATGTATTAGCTCCCAAACGATATTCTGAAAAAATATATTTTGCTTCATTTGAAATATAAAAATAATTACCCTAACGTTGATTGGTTTAATTATACTCATCTATGGCGGTTTATATTTAGAATGTTACCAAAAATAATCAAAATTATTAATTCGATTAAATATATAATCATAATGTCTTATTTGTCTTTGTATTTCATATAGAAAACACCAATGTATACTAAAAGAATGATAGCCAGTGGACTAATAGTTTAATAAATAAAGCAATGAAATATAATAATGTTTAATAAACAATAATATTTTGGATCCAAGCATGCTATGCTGTACCTTGATGGATGCATAGAGCATCTGGGTTGAAAAAGAAAATTATGTCATAAATATCAAAGAATATCGCAACCAAGTAATATATTAAAACATCATTTATCGAACAACAGGTAATATATTATTCAACGCCGAGATCATCATCAGATGAAGGTTCATGATTAGAAAACCGAGTTGATCTGTTGCTCGGCGGACCAGGATTCTTGGTGATATGGAATATCTGTGGGAACACTGATTGAGGGTCTTTGTCCTCCATATTCTCATCAAAATGATGATGGTCAAATAAAGAAAATCCAACATGATGACTATGACCATGCATTCTCTGTTTTACCCTTCCAACACGTGGATACTCGGAAGAGTCCTCTTCTTCTTCTTGCTCCGCAGCATTTTTCAAATTCTTGGATTGTGAGCATATGTTAATGAATGTTTCGATTAGCGTCCTATTGGGATTGTCAGGGTCCATCTTTTTAAGTAAATTCTCCATCAAATGTAATTTCGCCTCAAAGCCGTAAGGAGTGGGTAATTTAGTGGTTGATGGATGTGCCGGAGTTGGAGGTATAACTGTCTCAGACTTTATCATTTTCTCGTAATCCGCTTGGCAGTTTTCAAATACTTCTTCGATCAATCGATACCTATTGACCATTTCTTGGAATCCTCCGACGTGCATTTCCTGATGGCTGAGAATAATATCAACTTCACGTTGTCTTTGGAGTTGAACTTCGGGATCTAAATTTGTTTGAACAAGCTCAGAAATAGTTTCGGCGTCATTAAATACATAAGATGCCTTAGGATTCTTCTGCTTAAGCGCTTCAAGGCATTCTGAAATGTCCTGGACTGTCGATAAACTTGCTGGCAAAAATGAATTTTGAATCGCGTTATTTTTATTTCTTCTAGGCATTTTCGGGCGTTCGTAAGTAATGAATACCTTCGAAAGGTCTTTGATTCCGCGTGTTTTTAGAGGTGTTTCGTCTTCTAAAACGTTTCCACGATAAACAATGGTAACATTTTCAGCAACAAATCCAGTTATCATGTAGATCGCGTGCTTGAGGTCCGCGGTGGTACCCGTATCCTCGACTTCAACAAGGAATGGCTCCTCCCGAACGGGAGAAACAATAATCCTCATTTAAAAAGTGACACTTAACTTAAGCGATTGTCACGTTTTAATTAAAACTGTGTTTTTGGATACAAATTCTATCATCAATTCTGAATTTCAAATTAAAATTGTCTTAAAAAGATAAATTTAGGGATTACTCGATTCTATAATGAGCATAACCGTGATGCATAAAAGCAAAAACAATAGTATAAATTTTGTCATGTAAAATATTTACGTTCCAAAATAATGTGCGTCAAAATATGGACAATATAAAATAAAAAGTGCCATATTTTATGGTGAATGATTAATATCAAGATATCTGATTCACTTTGACAGTTCTCCTGTCGATGTTTGGCATCTTTATTACGATGATCCATCTCCTGATACAACAATTTCAGGAAATAACCCAAAAGTCGAAACCTCAGAAAACGAGGTTTTTGTTTATCTTTGCCGATTTTCAAATTCTATATCGAACATTAATATATCTACTGGTAATTTCAAAATATTACACAGTTCATGCACATTTGAGTCAAACACACAACCCGTTTTCGTTAATGGAGATAACTCAATTGTCCAACATCGATTTTGTTCACTTCAATCAACTAAATCAGGTGATGGACAACATTCATCATGTATCTTAATTGAAAAATCGTCATTATTAAATTATAATGAAGAAAGTTCATTGTCAGAATGCGGAATAGATTCATCATATAAACACACTACATATCAAAAATATGGCATTTGTCGATACAGATGCACAAATTCGAGTTACAACAAAGCAAAATGGGGATCTTCTTACTGCATTGTTTATGCATCTCAAAATATCAACATCAGTTTTTCATATTTCAAAGGAAACACTGGTGTTGATTATTGCTTGTGTAATTGGTTTTCAGATCCCAATTCATTTTATTTGACATATTCCAATATTCTTGACAATGAAATTAATCAACGATTAATTGCTACCGAAAGTCCACAATTTATCGAAAACTACAACATATTGAATAACAATTGCGAATATACAATTTATCATGCAAATAGTTTTGCAACAACAGTTACAAATTGTTTTATTGACAAACTAACAACATATGGATGTGTTTCACCTGTTTCCACTGTAAATCAACATATTCAGATTGAATCGTTCCCTCATTTTTCAAAATGCATTTTAGCAAACAATGTTCAAAAAGTCACCAACGCGAAAAAGAATGGCTTATATAATCACCTTTATAAATTTTTGAAATATTCATATATTTCTTCATTGATTGAAAATGAAATTTGTTTGCAAAATCATGTAATATAACTATAAATCAAATACTGTTATATGAAATGAAATAATTCATAAATAATTCTAATACTTTATTACTCTAATTTCGTTTGTTCTTTGACATTACGACATTCTTATCAAACTTCTTGCCTCCTTTATTATCTTTCTTGCTAAAATTCTTGTTTCCTTCCTTCCTCTCTTTCTTTGTAGGCTTATCATTGCGTTCGTCATTATCTCTACCTTTATGCATACGCTTATCCTTCTTTGCCTTGATCTTAGCTGCTACGATTGATGCATCCTTTGGATCTCTCATCTTCTTGGATACAAATGTTCTCTTCTTGTCTGTGACTGCAGACAATGGATTGACAGCGATATCCTTTGCACGCTCAATATCTTTGAGTGACTTTTCAAGAACTTTTTCTTCCTTCTCTTCTTCACGCATTTCAGCAACTTTTTCTGCAACCTCTTCGATCCTCTTCTGTGTCTGCTCGATAACTTCTTCTGGGATTGTGCGCTTAGAAACTGGATTTGTTTCCTGAGATCTTTCGATAATTGATTTCATTAACTCTCTGTCCTCCTCTGTGATTAGAGCAATTGTGCGGCCCTCAGTGTTGATGCGAGCTGTGCGGCCAACGCGGTGAACGTAGTACGTGAGAGAACGAGGCATGTTGTAGTTGATAACGTTTTCAATTCCCTTGATATCCAAACCGCGTGCAGCAACATCAGTTGCAATCAAGAACAAAGCATCACCGCTGACGAAGAGAGATTGTGCTTCATATCTCTTCAGCTGTGTCATGTCTCCTTGCAGCTCTGCGACGGGCATTCCAAGCGCCTTGAAGAGCAAATAGAGATTGTGGACGATCTTCTTCGTGTTACCGAAGATGAGTGTCTTCTTTGTGCAAAGTCTCGAGCAACATGCGATCAATGTTGCATCGCGATTTTCTTTTGTGCAGCGAATGAATTCTTGTGTCAAACCCTTCGCGACCTTGAAAACATCGTCCAAGTCAATGCGAACTGGCTTCTTTAATGACATTTCAGCGAGTCTCGCGACTGATGAATTCATTGTCGCTGTAACTAAAATTGACTGTGTATTTTCCGGCAATGCGTTGTGTACTTCCTCAATCTGTTGATAAAAACCTTCCTGAAGAAGTCTATCTGACTCATCGAGAACTAAAACGAGAATATTTTCTAGTGTGAAGCCTTCACAGTTCTTAATATGATCGACGATTCTTCCAGGAGTGCAAACCAAGAAGTCTGGATATGTTAAAAGCCTTTCTTCCTCCTCTTTCACGTTTGATGTGCCACCAGTAAGCAATAATGCCCTGAGAGGCGTGAATTGTATGATTTGGCTCAAAACTGAGAACGTTTGCGATGCAAGTTCGCGCGTTGGCGATAAAATTAAAGCTCTTGTTTGATTTTCACTTGATTTTGAACGAAGAAGGCGCTCAACTATAGGAATAAGGAACGCAGCAGTCTTTCCTGACCCCGTTACAGCTGACGCACACACGTCTCTGCCTTGTAAAGCGATGGGAATCGTTTTATTTTGCACTGGTGTCGGTGTTTCGAAGTTCATTTTGCGTAAAGCGCGAATTATGGCGTGTGAAAGACCTAATTCTTCGAAAGATTCGACATCATTGGGAAGAGGTGTCTCTGTATCAAAGAAATCAGTCATTTTTTGCAAAAGCCACAAAAATTGTTTTTTATTTTTGATCACGAAAATGTGTTTTGGATATGACAAAACACCTATTTTATTAAAATTTTTGATTTTTAGATTTTGAAAATATTTTTCTTTAATTTTGATAAATTTGTATACTACACAGAATGTACCAGCTAAGTTTATCAAAATTATTCGATTTTGAGAATTTGTGTCCGAATTTTTATTTTCTCAAATAAATCAATTGGTTATATACTGTTTTTCATATAGTTTAATTTTTGATAAATTTTGAGTTTAAAACAAGAAAAACATTATCACTTTTTTAATCTTGAAACAAAGCCTTCAAATAATTATTTCTAAAAAGAAAATGGTTTGGAAAGAATGACGGAAAGTTAAACAACATCAATTAATATTTTATTAATGAAATGTTTCATTTGGGAGTTCAGCATTTGACCTACTGTTGTCCAGTGCGACAGTGATGAAAAAAATTACAAATAAAAGTTATTTTCAAAGAATGTTGAAAGGTTTGAATTTCTCGAAAATGTAACAATGTAATAAAATAGTTCATTCAATTTCGTGTAATTGTCTTTCGGTTTGAATTAAAAGAGCACAAATCAAACTGAATTTGTTGATTTACAGAGTTTTCAATTGTAACTTGATCAATTGTTGTTAGTTTATCAATATGACAATTTGCAATTTGTAGCTGCATATTCACTTGCTTGTTCAGTTGTGTATTGGCAGCGATTATTGAGTATGTTGCATTTTTCGATAAAATTGTCGAATTTCAGCATATATGAATGTTTGTTTAACTTCATGCCAAGACTATTGGAATACTCTACATATCATCTGTTGACTTGTAGAATCAATTAAAGAATGATAAAGAGAAATATTTTTTGTGTTTCGACGTGATAAGATGCAGGGTTATATAGAAATATTGAAAAATAAGATATATATTGATATATTTACATTAATAAACCTACTTCGTTAATTATCAATTTACCTTCTGCTTCTTTGGCAACTAGCTCTTCTTCATCATAATAATTTTCCTCAGGATTTCCATTTTTCTGTTGAAGATCAGCGTTTTGTTGCTTTTGTTCATCTTCATCGAAACCTTCTTCCTCTTCTTCTTCAACTTTTTCTACATCTTCTTCTTTCATCTTCTTAATCGCCTGCTTGTTTTCGAGGACCCATTGGAACTCGTTTTTGATGAATGTTTCATATTTCTTTTGCGCATTTTCGATTGCTTTTCGTTTAAATTCTTCGATTCTCTTTTTCTCTTTTTCTTGTTTAGCCTGTTCTTTTGTTTGGATGTTGTTGACGATGGATTGTTCAGTTCTTTCGAGTTTTGAGCGAGTTTGATTTCCGTTTGAAGTTGTTTCAATTGTTATAATGAGTTTTGCATTGAAATCGACGAATTCGAGATCCAAGTTGTGGTTTATTTCGGCTTGCTTTTGCTCTTGAGCATCTTTTTGAATTTTTTCGAAATCAACTTCTTTTTCTTTCTCTTCATCCTTGTTTTTCTCAGCAGCAGCTTTAGGATCCTCATAGTCCTTCGGGCGACGCCACTGAGGAATGTGATGAAGATCAGTCTCAGAGAATTTTGGAATCTCTGGTTTTCTCGTTGGTTCTATGTCAATTGGTATTTGATATCCTTTGAGCGTCATGTTTATTGTTCCTCTACCAATAAGAACTGGTTCATTGACTTCGTTTAAATTAGTTTTGCGATGTTGTGTTTTTGATTCTGGATTTGGAGATGCAAAAACATCAACATTCAGTAAATTATTCTTTCCTAACTCGTATTCAAACTGAACTGGCTTGTTATCAGTCTGATATTCGATTAATCTTGCAAATCTCACTGCTGGAATTTCATTGACTGCTGATGTTCCGGCACTTGAAAGTTTGATCGATAAAAGTATGTCTTTGTCGGGAATGGAGATATAGTCTGGCCTCAGTTCGTGAATAATTAGAGCTCTTTTCATAATTGTAAACGTCACTTTTATTTTTTATAATTTACAAATGACAAATAAACTTTGAAAACATGACATGTAAAGTTTAATTTTCTGACACAATTTTTGTTTTCATTATAACTCCTTATGTGAACGTCAGTAACTAAATTCTGAATTACCAAACGAAATTTTTTAATGGATAGATCACTATTTATTGTTTATTCATGTTTTGATTCTATACATTCTTGATATCTTTAAAAACTGAATGTTATAATATAAACTATTTGATCATATAGCATTTCTTTGATATCTGACTTCAATTCATATAGAATATATAAAAATATTGATAAAATATGAAGAAATATTTATATATTTTTCATATATTGATGATAGAGATAGTTGCAATTTGGAAGACTAGGGATGTCCGAAAAGTTAACTTTTCGCGGAGAGTTGCCCGAAAAAAAAACGTATTCTTTCGGGCTCTGCCGGAACTAAAAATATCAGGGTCTGCTGATTTATAATAAGTTTCCCCTTTTTAAGAAATAAACTCCCTTTCTTGTTCATTATATAACCCCTTTTTATTTGTTTCAACCCCTTTAAATATGAGTTGCCCTAGCAAAAAAATTGGCTTTTACTATATGATGAAGGCGCAAAGCGCCCTGGCTCGAAGAGCCTTCAAAACGAATTAGTTTTATGTTGCAGATATGACGGTAAGAATTGCATATATTCCGACAATTGTACAAAGGCAATTTATTTAGGAATACATTTTGAGGATGAATTAATAACTCCTGAAGAGGTGATAAAAGTATTTTATAAATATTTACTGTAATTTTTTAAAAAAAGTGAGATTTAAAAAAAATAAAGTTTATTTTTAAAATAATTTTTATTCCTAATAAATGAGTTATGTAGCTTTGAATGATTTATCGAATAATAAGCTTCAAAAATTAATTGAAGAAGCAGGTCTTAAGTCTTCCCCGCATTATAATCGAAACTGCAAAATACTGAGTGAATACTTACAATCAAATCGTTATAAGGGTAAAGTTTCATATAAAGAGATTTCAAACTTTATTCAAGATTCGACCTGGCGCTTTGCGTCGTGGACGGAGTCCTTCCCGCTAATGAATACAGATGCTGGTATGAGTTCTAAAACTAAACTTTCTCATGAAGTGAGGAAAGAAATGTATAATTTAACAAACATCAATGCAGGATATAAAAAGAAAGCTGTTGATAGGGATACGAGACGCGAAATGTATGATATCACAAATGTTGACGCTGGATATAAAACTAAATCTAAAACTAGTGAGCAAAAACATGAATCATTTATGAAAATCAAATCTGCAGTTGATCAATTGAAAGAAGCCAAAAAAGTTATTAAAAGCATTGATGACAAACCACTTGCAGGTGAAAGATGGCTTAAGAAAGATGAAAACAATCCTAAAAATGACGTAAAATACGGCAATAGATCCATAGAGTTCAACGTTGAAGTACTTAATAATTCCGAAAGGGAATATTTCAATGAGCACCTCGGTAATGTTTTCGTTGATTTATTAAAGAAGATTAAAATTTAAATATATCTAAAATAGAAAAAAAAATAATTAATTAAGTCTTATTTCAACAGAATAGTAGTATTATATTCTCAAATTTCATATAAATACCAAAATTTGATTTTTTCATCAGTATTTCATCTTGTCTTGGAGTAAACAATACAGAACTAATGAGAGTTAAATATTGTGCAAACGCACTAATCTCTAGTTTACCGTATTACATTTTTTAAAACAATATTTTCTGATTTTTGAAATCATGCATACCAGAAATCATTGATCTACCATAATATAGATAATTTATGGTAATGATGAATGAGGATATTGAGTGAAACAATATTAAATTTTGTTGTTTTTATCAAGAAATATGCATTACAATCGGTTAATTATGATTGTGTAGGATCTTATATTCAATGCTGTTGTTGCTTTTTATGCGGAAATGTTGTCAAATGTTGAACTCAAAATTGCATCTCGGCTATTGATAAACGATGACATGCTATTGTAACGAATTATATAAACTGTAGTAATTTGAAATATAAACACGTTTTAAATAAGGATGTTTCGAAGAGAAAATGAACTTATATGATCGATTAATCTTGAGAAGTTGCTTTCTGACGGAGAAATGCACAGATCCTCATTGCACTGATGAAGCCTGTTGATTTGAGTCATGTTTAATTTTTTCCAAAATTTTGATGTTTTTTCTTGAACAAAACCCCTACAAGAATCATCAAAAATTGATAAGGTTATTTTTTGAGAGGGTGTCATATCGTTTTCGGTGCACCCTTAAAGAGTTTTTCGTCCTCCACGAAAAGTTTACATCAATAAAGTATATTTTCGAACATCCCTAGGAAGACATGTTTTGATGATATTATTTTGAAAATTGTTAATTGTATATAAATTCTAATGTTTAATTTAGTACTTCAAGTCAGAGCCACCGACGAACTCGCGAATGCACGAGATGTGCGGAACCTCTTCAAGAGGGATCGGGTAGAACAAGTTGAGCATACCAAGGAGCCTCTTCGCCTCCTGTGTAACTTCGAATGTGAGTGGATCCCTGAGATCTTCGTGTTCTTCTGGGATTGTAGCCTCGGAAAGGAGAGCACGGCCGTAGATAGAAAGAACTGGAAGCTCATAGACGAGGGAAGAGTTGAAGAACATTTCAGCGTTGCCCTGGTATGGGAAGATGTTCTTCTCCTCACCAACTCTGACGGATGTCCATCTGTGGAGTGTTGTACGGGCGGAGTAGCCACGGTACTTGTGATCTCTGATGATACGGCGGATCAAACGGAGGTCTGATGTTGGGAATCTGTGGCCGTTATCGATAACGAGTGGTGTGAGTGGAGCGACGTAGATTGGTGTGACCATGTCTCTGCCGAGTGGGCCGAGGAGGTCTGGGTTGAGGCCGTGGATACCTTCAAGGATGAGGAAGGCGTTGGATGGGAGTGTCTGCTTCTCACTCTCGATGTTGATGCCCTTACCCTGCTTGAAGTCGTACTTGCGGCGGAGAATTGTCTCGCCCTTGAGTAACTTGTGAACGTTCTCAGCAAGAATGTCGACGTTCATAGCACCGATGCACTCGAAGTCGTACTTGCCATCTGGGCCCTTTGGTGTCTTCTCACGATCGACGAAGTAGTCGTCCATCTCGATAACAATTGAGTCGAAGCCAACAACGCGAAGAGCGATAGCGAGGCGCTTAGCGAATGTTGTCTTGTTGGAGGAGGACGGGCCAGCGATTGTGATAACACGCTTGGCTGGGAATCCCTCAGCGAGCTTCTGAGCAATGCGAGCGAGCTTGCGCTGGTGGAGGCCTTCGCAGACCCACTTCAAGTCGTAGACCTGGCGCTGGAAGATTGCCTCGTTAAGCTTTGGAACAGTGTCGATTCCGATCAAAGATGCCCACTGTGTGTACTCCTGGAACATCTCGAGCTGTGCTGCTGGGTCGTGCCAATCTGGGAGCGACTCTGAGCATGTCAATGTTGGCATTCTGAGGACGATACCCTTTGCATATAATCTGAAGCCATATGTAGAGAGCTGAGACAAGTCAGTGAGCATTGGCTCGATGACGTAGTCGACGAATTCGCCAAGACGGACACATGGAACTGGATCGACGACCCAGGCCTTCAATACACCGACTTTATCGTCGAGTTTGCTATTAATGAATATCTTGATGAGCTCAGCGCGAGGAATGTTGACGTTTTCGAGTGTCTTGTTCTCGGAAACGAGTTTCTTCATTTCAGCTTCAATTTGTTTCTCCATTTCCTCAGTGATTTCGACGCCCTCTGTGTCGATGCAGTAGACACCATCGGCGAGGGAGTGTGCGGCCTTCAGGCGGCGGTTGAATAATTTTCGGTAGATGCACTCGACGAGGAAGACTAAAGTGGCTCTGTGGGCGTTTAACTTAACACGAAGGCTCGCGTTCTTGAGCTGGTCATCGTGGGACAGGATTGTCTGGTTGATTTTGTCTGTAGAAATAAAGCGACTGTCGAATTCGGTCATTTTTAGATGAAGTGAATATTCAACAAAACGATGAAGCCGTTTTTTACATTTTTTTGGGTTTTGTCTTCGGACAACGCCAAACGGGCACATGTGGACAGCGTATTCCAGCCGAATTTTTGTGATGGTTTTGGCTGACAATAAAAAAAATTGATTTTGATAATTGTATAACATATTTTACGATGTAATTATGTGTGAAAATTAATATGTTTTTAACAACACGTGTTTATTTTCGTAAAAAATCATGAATTGATGAAATAAATCAGGTTTTTTAGAAAATTCGAATAAAAAATCCATTTTCAGTAAGATGACGAAAACGATGTTCATCGTCTTATAAGGGGCTTTGATGGTGTTCGCTCAGCATATCATTGACGAAATATGAATCTTTGTGGATATAGATTCTATATATCGAAACAATTGCGTTTTGAGGCTGTAATGATATTTGACATTTTTACTTTACATCATAAAATATTGTGTCAAAATGCTACATTTAGTGAGGGGCTAATTAACAACACGCCCTTTAATAACAATTAGATTTCTCTGGTGTGAAAAATTTTCTTCTCAGATCGATCTGCAATTTGAAAATTAACAATTGCAAGTTTTCCAGCTAGAAAAGTTTACGCTGCAATATTTACCGCATCAAAAACACAAGGATTCAAGTATTAAACTTAGATATTTCTGATTAATAAAAAAAGGTATTTGTCTTCTCTTCTCGATCTTATGCATCCTAAATTATCATAAAAAGAATCGCTCTCTAATCAAAACAATACATTAAAGATACATATTTCTCATCACAATAATTATTCTCCAACTTTCAAAAATTGTAACATGAATACAATACCCTACAATTGTTATATCAATTTGTTATTTCGTTGGCGATAAATATTTCGCCAATTCCGAACTACAAATTATAATAGCTCCTAATTTTACTTCCTTAATACAACATTCATATAATAGGAACAAATTTTACCTTATTAAAGTAACTGTTATTTAAAAATTAGGCTTTTGATGTTAAATATGTTCATAATTTATTACATTTGTGAACTGTAAATCCAATAAATGACAGTACATATACCATTTTGACATTACTTTGTTTGAATATATGTTGAATTTATCATTTTGTTCTTATGAAAATATATTTTTAATAAGTAATAGGTTTCAACATTGCCAATATATCACCGCAGTGTAGCTGGCTATTGATCATCTTCAGATGAGGAGCTATTCGCTATAATTCCTGATGTGAAAATATTTTTGACGCGTAAAATCTGGTTTGTCAAACAAAAAGTGCCGATGTTGTCACTTGGTTGATAATTTCTTTAAAATTCGAGGAATTATAATTATAAAGCAATATTTCAAGCACAAGGCATTCAAACATAGCGCAATAATGTTCTATGTTCACTTGCTTAGAAATCAAAGAACAATAAAAATCGAAAAATGAAATCATAATGAAAACATCAAAAATACATTTGTGGGTCAGCAATATGCTGTGAGTGGAAATCTGTTGTACCAATGTTAGCCGGTCTCTATCATCAATTTCTTTTTTCTCAAGTAATTTCTTATTTAACAACCCATTCTGTTGCAGCAGCATGCTATGTATGACACCTTGATGTCAATGAACAGAGTTATGCATCAAAATTTTGATATTTCATTAATAAAATAATAAAATCCTTGTTAAAAATTCGCCAAAACAAGATATTTAGGGTATAAAGCAGTTTAAAAGCTTAAATACAAAATAAAAGGTAGTAAAAGAAGAACAATAGGCCTCGATTTTTTTACAGTCATAATCATCTTTTTTCGGACATTTATTCTCAAAATTTCAAAAATTGTAAATGACAAATCAAGGGCAATATCAACCTCCTTATAACTATGTACAGAACAACTATGTCTCAGACATGAGCAATACCATGGAAATGCAGGCCTATTTCAACGCTGCTTTTAATTTTCCTCCGAGCCATCAATATTATAACGAGCAAGAGACAAATTTATACAGTCCTACTCAACAAAACTCTTCGCCGCCACCTAATTTTCCGAAATCTTATCAGCTAAAAGAAATGCAAACAAATACAAGAATTGTTAAATACCTCGAGAAGTTCAAGCATGTTCCGAAATCTTTCGACATTCTTCCTAGAGGTGACCATATCGAGTATGAGTCTGGAAATTATTAGACAATTTCCATTCCAATATTTTAATCGGTAAGTTGTTCAGATCTTTAATCTATTTGCCCGTTTGTTTATCATGTATTATTATGTTCCACAATTCTTTCGAGAATTGCATGAATTAAATTTTGTTTATATGTTTCTCCCAATTATATGCTTTCTTTACTATACTGCGTAATAACTTATGCTATTGCTAGCTATTTTACAAATGTTTCAATGTCGTTAATCAAATAAATCTAATCCTCTATATTGTTAATAATAACACTATCTTTTGACATCGTATCATTGCTAAACTACTCCTATATATCGTAATTCTTAAATACGAACAGAATCGACAAATTATCACAAGATATTCCATAAGATACAAATGATAAAAACAAGAAGGAAACAATTCAGTCATGATTTAACTCTTTAATTTGTAAGAATCAGAAGCAAACACTTGGAATAATCGATTACCAGAAATGAATTCAAGATGGAGAAGATTTCCATGTTATTCATGCTAGAATAGCAGAGAAAATACTAAGCATGAAAATCGTCGGGCTTGTGGGTGGATCAGATGAAAAGTTTTGTGGAAAGGACTTAGCAGAAGAAAAACATTTCATATTTAACAAAAGTTCTTCGTGATTTGTATCTTTATGGCATGAATACCATTATATTACTTTATAGAAAGCTATATTTGATAGTGTCATAGTCTGAATTTGAATATATATTATTGAATATATAAATTTAAGAACAAAGCTCTATATTTTATGCTTTTATAATACAAGTCAAGGCTGTGCTATGGATGACTGGATGAAGCTTGAAAATATTTTCGTCATGTAATTTTAATTTTGACACGTAAAATATTTATTGTCAAAAATTTAAATGGATTTACCAAGAATATTCCATGAAGGCGGTTCATGGCTCGTTTGGACATCGGGTGAAGTAGAAAAACTCAAACGCGATGCAAAAATGATGGGCTCTGCATCAATGACTTCGCCTTGGTATAATCATCAACATAAATCTCTCGCATTGCCATTCGAATTCACAATTTTTGAAGCAGCGTGGTGTGCGCAAAATGGATTTTGTCGTTTAATTAAGCCAATATTTAAAACTGAAATCAAACCAATTGAAAATTCGAACTATAACGTTAAAAATATCATTGAACTTCACAATGACTCAGAGTTTGACGAAGAACCAATAGAATTGCCTTCACCACCAAAATTTAAATATGAAGTCTTTTGTGATTTAAAGACATATGGATATATTCTTGGTGATGGAACACACTACGCATGTGATTTTACTGTTTACAAATCCAATGCATGGGAATGTCATTCATCAGCTCTTGTTTGGTGTGTTGAAGGAGATTTAGACACAAGGAAGCTAATATCATGGGTAAGAATTGCAGATGGAACTAAAAAACACGGAATTGCTGCAATTAAAGCAGAAAATGGAATCAAATATTTAGAATTCAACAGATTAATGCAGAAATTCCCATCCGAATAATCATTATTCCACTTAGAGGTTGTAATAATACCCAACAATTCTGATTGTTAAATTTTGTAAATTTCCCAAAAAAGAAGAACTTCTGAATCAGAAATCATATTTGAAAAAGCATTAATTATGGACTGCTATGACATAGCATTGTTAAAGTCCAAATGATTCATTGGAATATATGATGAATTTGTTTTTTTTTACCATCAATGAAAACATGAATGATCTCTTTGTGTATGAAACAAGCGATGATATATTTGGTTGTAAATATGTCGAAGCATGTAATGAAAATGTTAGACATGTTCAAGTATTTTCAATTACATGAACATATTCTCTTGGTATTGAGAAAAGATTACATTTCAATTCATGAATCTTAGTATCATGTGAATAGGTAAAAATTAAACAAATAGTTTTGAAAATACTTAAGGGTATGCATCGACGATAGAAAATTTATTTCCAAAATCTGATATTTTTCTCGAAAATTTTGAAAAATTTGAAAAAATAGGAGAGTTTAGATCTTTCTTTATCATGGGGTCATATTTGATATTTCCATAGTGATATATATTTACCCAAAAAGTTCAAAAAAAGTCAATATTTATTTCTGCATTTTTCCCAATGAAAACAAAATAACCTTAGAATTTGAGAGGGTGTCAAATTGGTCGAAAAGCACACTTAAGAATGAGAAAAAAATATTCATAAATATGTTAACATAATATTTGTGCTTTATATACATAACAAAAATCTATACTGAGTTATATTGGTTGCTGCTTCTTCTTTCTAGGAGTTGTTCTCGCAAGTTGATTTTGGCGTAACTTTTTCATCAAATAGAACAATGGAATTCCGATGCTGCAAGCAATAAACAAAGAATATTGCCTGATCAGAAGAGTTTTGGGATATGCTGGAGTTGAAACAGCTATTGCTTGATCTTCCTGAAGATACAGCGGAACATTGTTAGCTTCATTCATTGCAGTGATTATCGCTGATGGAGAGAAAGTCGCAGAAAACTGTGAATGATAGCAAACATTGTCAAAGACGGCTTTAACTTTGTTTAACGATGCATTTTTGACCTTATATTGGCAGTTACTGAAGTGTTGAGTATTGTTTGACGATGTTACTTTATGCTCTGAGAATTCGAAATTGCATTTTTCGAAAACATATTTATAGACTTTATCACTTGACACAAGAATCGGCACATCAGGAATATTCATGAACACACTGTTTGAAATTGTCATTTCTTCAGTTCGGATCTCAATTAAAGCTAAAATTGTTCCGGGTGAGTTTTCAACAAAGTTGCAATGATCGATCATGGACTCCTTGGCTGAGTTATCAATAAAAAGAAGACCAGGACCTTGATTATTCGCAAAATGATTGTAACTTAATTTGAATTGATCGCATGACTGTGTTTCTAAGCATCCGTGCTCTTTGATTTCATACGATTTTGTGATATTCGAGTTTGAAATGTCAACATCTGTATACATGAATAACATAATTCCAGTTTCTTCTGCGATTGTCTTTGGACCGTTTAAATAACTCGAAATGTAATTAATCACGGATGTTTTTGGATTGCCATCATTTGGTGCCGAAGATTTTGGTCCTGAGATGCGAAAAATCATATCAGCATTAACGGCGCTGCATTTTTTGATGCAGGTGAAAGTGATGTCGTAAAGCTTTGATCTGATGAAGAAAGCACCGCAACTGGCTGAGCTGCAGCTTCTAAAACCGCTCTGTGTGATAATAACATTTCCTTCATCGTTTTGGTAGCTCAAACCACCACCAAGTCCCTTGGTTTTGCGACAGCTCTTAAATACGCATGATTTGAACAGTGCTGTTGTTTCATCTCTAATTTTTAAAGATTTTAGAAAGTAATTGTGGTTATATTTGATGGAATTTACTTTTATCGGCGTGTTTAGAAACCAATCGAAGGTAGATTTTGTAAATTTGAGATTATTTGAATCTGTTTTGAAAAAAGATTGCCAAAATTTTGTTGCTTTAACAGAATCAAAGGAAAGAAATGAATTCAGACTTCCTCGATTTCTGATCATGAATGGTGAATCCACAACTAATGACAGAGAAAGAGCCGAAATACTGAAATTCATTTTAATGACAAAAATCGGATATTTATATGTCAAAAATATACTTTTTTGTCAAATATTTTTTACATTACAAAAATATAATATTCAATATGAAGAAGGCAAATTTACTGCGTGTAAATACCCCAAATATATGTAATTCTATCCAGGCTCTATAGTGGAACGCGATTCAGCTTCTTTCATAGCAACTAATTCCTCTCTTTTTGTTTAGCTTTATAGTGGTTAAGTATTTACTAGTTATTCCAGCCTCAGAAGCGAATGCTGAGCGTAAAGCATTGCAAATTTCATTAAGTTTTTCATATCTTTAGAGTTTTTACAAGATCATCATGCCGAATGACTCATATTGTTGCAGTTCCCTCACTTGCAATATAATGACAATTAAAAAATAAATATAGGTATAACAATATTTTTTGGAAGCAATTTTTTTTCATAAATCATACGTCAATTAAATTAGAACTTTGGATGATGTGTGAAGTGTGTGTGAAGAAGTTCATGAGCAAGATGAGAGTTAGGATGGCCAAGGAATTCCTTGTAAATGCCCTTGATAAGTGGGTTCTCGTGGCTCTTTCTGCACTCCATCTTAGCATCAATGTTGTAGATGGCAGCAAGTCTGTTATCAAGAGACATTCTGTTCTTTGGCTGTGGTGTGCCACCGCCGCAAACGCAGCCACCTGGGCAGGCCATAACCTCGATGAACTTAAGATCAGCAAGCTCTGGATCCTTAGCACGAAGTCTGTCAAGGAACTTAGCTGTGTTAGCAATACCATGGCAAACAGCGATCTTAAGCTTTGTGCCATCGAGATCAAGGACCGCGATTCTGGCACCCTCCATACCTCTGACTGGATAGATATCAACATTTGTAAGCTTCTTACCTGTGAAGACTTCAAAAGCAGTTCTTGAAGCAGCTTCCATAACACCACCAGTGGCAGCGAAGATCTGGCCAGCACCAGAGCCGAAGCCGAAGATGTTGTCGAATGGTGTGTCTGGGAGGTTGTTGAAGTCGATGTTAGAGAGCTTGATCATTTCAACAAGTTCACGAACTGTAAGGACCATATCAGTCTCTTTAAGTCCAGTCTTTGTCTTAAGCTCTGGACGCTCAACTTCATCCTTCTTAGCTGTGCATGGCATGATAGAGAAGTTAAGAACATCACCTTGTTCGATGCCAAGAAGCTTTGGAAGGTAGTTCTTGATGAGAGAGGAAAGCATACCTTGTGGAGAGCGGCAAGATGAGAGGTTTGGAATGAAGTCTGGGGCGGACTGCTCAACATAGTTAACCCAGGCAGGGCAGCAGGATGTGAACATTGGGAAGACGGCATTTGGATCCTTGAGACGGTTGACAAGTTCGCCAGCCTCCTCGCAAATTGTAAGGTCGGCACCATAGTTTGTATCGTAAACTAAGTCGAAACCAAGAGCCTTGAGGGCAGAAACCATCTTACCTGTTGTAACTGTTCCTTCCTTGTATCCGAATGCCTCGGAAAGAGCAACACGAACAGCTGGAGCAACCTGGACAACAGTGACCTTTTTGCCCTTGTTAGCAAGGATGTCGAGGGCCTCCTTAACCTGAGACTTCTCTGTGATGGCACCAACTGGGCAGTAAAGTGTGCACTGGCCGCACTTGATGCAAGATGTATCCTGGAGTGTCTGGCCAAATGTTGGCTGGATTCTCATGTGCTTAGCACGGTTACCGAAGATGATGGCTGATATTCCAGCAACTTCTTCGCAAGCACGAATGCATCTGCCGCAAAGGACGCACTTGGATGTATCGAGTCTGATAGCATTGGTGGACTCATCGATACCCTCTTCAGCGCAGATCTCCTTTGTGTCGGCCTTTACAGAGTAGGCGACGTTCATGTCTCTGAATTGGCATCTGTGGTTAGCAACGCAAGAAGAGCATGTTTCATCATGGCAATCAAGGAGCTCCTTGAGGTTGTTCTCAACGGACTCTCTAACCTTTGGAGACCTTGTATCAATCTTGAGGCCATCCCAAACTGTTGTAACACAGGCTGGAGAAAGCCACTTGCCGTCACATTCGACGAGGCAGATACGGCAGGAAGCCTTCGGTGGAAGGTTTGGATGATAGCAGAGCCTTGGAATTCTGATGTTGTTTCTGTCACAGAGTTCAAGGACTGTTTCACCTTTCTTGGCCTCTAATGGCTTACCATTGACTGTAACGGTGATATTACGAAAGATCGAACTGCTCTGACTGACGCCAGTTGAAGCGAGCATTTCAAATTATGTTTTTTATCGTCACTCAGAATTTAGACGATGGCGACGGTTTTTGTGTAAGAAAAAATGTTTCGATGTCATTAGATTACTTTATCAATGCAAAGTTAAAATCCGCGAATTCATATTTTTGTAAATATTTAACCAAAAATATGGGCCAATTTTATGATAAATAGAATATACAAATGTTGCTATAGCCATTTATCTAGTTGAAACAGATAAATAAATTTTCGGAATTTTATTTTAAAATATTAATGTATGTATGATGTTGGAAGTGTGGCCCCATTTTCTGGGAAGATAGACAAAAATTCAATGTCATCTATGAAAATTTGAATCTTAAATGTTTGAACGATAGGAATTCTTACAATTTTCTTACAAAAAAAACTATGAAATAAACGTTTTTTTCCTTCCTTTATTGTAGTCCACGTTAATAACATCTATTAGCACATTAGATTTTGTTTAAAAAAGATGAATGAAGAGTGAAAATCGATTGTAAGTTCTTCTATTGGCGTCTGGGCGCGATTCCTATTGATATTTTAAAATTTTGTTCCATAAATGCTTTGGCAAATGAGAACATCTTACCTCACCTAAGCAATTTCGAGTTAATGTATCATGCTTAATAACATGTGTTGGCCTTAAGATCGGCACCCATATTAAAGGTGTTTGCACTCCTTCCGCCCAGCCAATTTGCCCCCTGCTCATAGGGTAGATACTAGGCATCATATATAGTGTCCTTACCGAAATAGAAAGAATGTTACTATAAATTGACTAACTTTCGTGAAGCTGAAAAGCTCCTCATTTTTTTAGCGATTCAAGAAAAAAAATTTAATGAAAATCTAAAATCTCAATTTTTGCCCTTCAAGAATGATTTCACGTGTTTTTAAATCGACAGATTCAACTGACAATACATATGAGATGTTTTATCCATATAAATTTTGTGAAACTCCTTAATCTTATCGTTAATAGAAGATAGTATGTCCTGTTTTAAAAAGTTTATGCAAATCTACACTCCACTACATTTTTCTCTTAGTTGTATTAACAATAAAGCGTATAATAACAGAGTATTTACAAATGAACAAAATAATATTCAGATTTGGAATAGATTCGGCCTCTTCATCGTCTTCTTCTGATTTGCCATCATCATTTAGATGAATATGTCTGTATTCGGCGATAATTTGTAGATATTTCGATGTCTGATCATGCTTCCACCTTGAGAAACCTTGAATCATGCTGCGACATCGTAAATGCAATCGGATAACGTTGCGTGAACTATATGTTTTGCATCAGAATAGAAGGAAGTGGACTGTGTTATGATGACCAGTCCATGCTCTTGTTTCAAGTAAAAAATGTAATTCTGACAAATTTTCCGTTATTTTTGTATTACAAATTGATTTTCTTCATATAATAACAGTGAATGTATGAAATACACGTGTGTCTTCAACTAAGTTTAATGTCAGAAAACATCTATTCCAACTTGGAAATAATTCGAAATTTTCATTGAGAGTCAATTCATAAATTTCACTGCATCATATATTGCTGTATTGAAAATGTAGCCGAATCGTATAGTTGACATCTGAAGAATAAAATGTTGATATTTTGAAATCATTCAAATTACAATAACTTTCGCTAATATTCATATATGATAGTATGAAAGTGAAGCCTTAATTATCTTTTCAATACTGTTAAGATTGGCTGGGTAGATTTTTCTGGATGAAATATCGGAAATGAATTGTATTGTTTGAGGGCATAAATACAACCCCCATGATAACAGAGGTATACGTAAGAAGTTTGCGTAAATTTAGACATCTTTTTGAAAAACACAATAATTATCCAGGACGAAAGGAATTTCTTGCAACATTATGAGGCTGATATGCTTACATCCATAGTTTTCTTTATCATCATGCCACAGAAGCCCATGAATGGATCGTCAATAGCGAGTTAAGTAAGGAGAAAGACACACGAAAAATCTGACAGGGTGTCAAAAAATATTACAAGCACCTTTATCATCATGATTTAAACTTTAACGTCCGAAATCGATTTCAATGTAATTAGTTATCTCACAATTGCAGCAAGTTCTCGCTTTATAATACAGATTTACCTCGGATTTCTCTAAAAATCGAAATGACCCCTCCCTATCGTCAATTTTTCAATATGGATTAAATCCAATTTCGTTATTATGGAATTTACTTAATATTATTCCGAATTTCGGCATTTATCCCAATTGTAATGCCGGTTGCAAGAATGAGTGACGAGCTAACTAATAAATTGCATTGATTTTCCTTTGCTGGGATAAATTTGCCATGTAAAAAATATTGTCATGTAAAATCAATACGTTTAAAAATTAAGAAAAATGAGTGATAAAGCCGAAGCCATGCTTCTTGAAATTGTTGAAACAAACTTCTACAATCTGAGAGAGGACCTGCAAAAGTTTTTGACATACAACGAGCAAGTTATCGCAAAAGAACAAGATGATATTTACTCTCCGATCATTCAGAAGCTTACAGAAAAGTTAAATGCACGTCAGGGAGAATTTGAACAGATGCAGACAACAACACAGGGAAATACAACCGAATTAACAAGAAAACAAGAAATATTAAGGAAGTTAGTCGACAAAAGTGCCCTTTTGCATACAAAAGTACGCAACACAAACCTCACGTCGAGAGATTTCCACAGTTGGATCGATGATGGCACTAACAAACTCATGTTAGCGCGTCACTTCGAGAAGATTTACATCCAAAACGCAACAAAGAGAGTTCTCTTCAGACGCTGGAAGAGGAAGATGAATAAAAGTCGTGAAGATAGACTTGAAAATGAAGCCAAGCAAGTCTATGAAAAGGAATCAAGAGAAAACGGAAAGAGATTTAATGCACAGATATCAAAACTCGAAGCAGAGCTCGCTGCTGCCAGGGCAGAGCTGGAGATGAAACAGAAGAGCTTCCTTGAGATGCAACAGCGCCTACGCAAAGCATTCATGCGTGGTGTCGTCAACCTGAACTTAGAAGCAATGGATGTCTTCAACGGAGCTCAGTTTATGAATTTAGTCCAAGAAGTAGAAGGAGGAGCAGGAGGTGTTCACGACGCAGAGAATGAAGTTGAAGAAGGCGATGATGAATTCTTCGTTGAAGAAACACCAAGTGTCGCTGTTATTCGCCACTAACATTTTTTTCTATTTTTTAAGCTTTTTATATGTGTTTTTAAATGCTCATAATATCAATACATGCTTTACCACATCATATTTAACTTTTACATTTTTTTTATTTTTTCAATTTTTATAGATAAGACATCACTTGAAGTAGATTTCAAAACAACTTGCTCTTTTCTCGATATTTACGAGTCCAATAGACTGAAAAATACCAACACCTTTTAACTCTTTATAGATCAAGCGATTTTCCATTAAGTTTCATTTTGCTAAGATAATATTTCATATTTACGTGGCAAATAATGTCACGTTTTTGATTCACTAGATTTTTCATTTTCAATTATTTCCAGCATTATTTAAACAGTTAACTAGGTACTTATATGGAGTGCATTATACTATCTCAAGTATATGTACATAATTTAAATGATATTAAATTCAATAAATAGCCAAGAATAACAATGTTTCAGTCGATGATAAGAATAAAAAATATTTGACATTTGTCAAAACATTTTTATAAAGGGTGTGAAATATAACATTTTATCAAGTCCATAAAATCGCATGCAGTTACAGTGCTGAGTAACAAATCCACATTGCTGAAGACATAGAGAGTTCAATTTGCTATTAGAAACAAGCGATGATAAAAATGTTTTGTCACTATTTTCAATCTCGATTCTACATCGAAGACTAACACATCCAAGGAATACATTACTTCCAACGTTGGTGACTGATAAAGGAATATTGATCCATCGAAGATTGACACATCCTTCGAATGCTTTGTTCGAGATGCGTGTGATACTATTGGTGGGGATGAATTTTACGCAACTCATGAATGCGCCTTCAGTGATCGTTCTTGTTGTCCATGGAAGAGAGAAATATGTAATTGGTGCAGCTGGCGGGAATAAAATAAGATTCTCTCTGTTTCCGCTGAAGAGGGCACCTGCCTCGACAACGTATTGACTTGACGTGCACTCGATCGAAGAGATAGATATGCAATTTCGAAATGCACCAGCACCAATAGATCTCAAGGCAGAACCACTTGGAATTACGAATGTCGATAATGAGCCACACGACATGAAGGCATTATTTCCGATAGAGACAAGAGCCGACTTCGAATGTTGATTCGTTTTAAAAACAATACTAAAAACAAACTTTATTATTATGCTCCTGTAACTGAAAATGTTGTACCAGAGCCTTCATCAATATCTTCTTGTGATTTTCAATGCAACAAAGTGGATTGAATTGGAAAAAGTATTATAAATGAAGTTTGTTTCATTCTCAAATCTTAATATTTGCAAAGCTGAATACCCATAAACAGAATTAGTTCCAAATGTTGTCCTTTCTCGGAAAAGTACAGCTTATAATTTGAAATTATAATAAATTACTCTGGAGCAAAAAGAAAAGCCTGCTTTGAACTCAAGATGTCTCAAAGAATTACAGTAATAGAAGGAATACCCACTGAAAGAAGCATAACAATTAATCTTAACATCTTTGAGATCGTAGCAGTATGCAAATGCATATTGGCCAACAGAGGTAATCGCTGAATGCAAATATATTGATTTTAATGAAGAGCAACGGTAAAAACAATATCCTGGAACACTAGTTTGTTTTAGAGGAAGAATGAATTCTTGTAGATTATAGCAACCTTCAAAGCAATAATCTCCAACTGATGTTATCCCATTATGTAAGTCAATTTTTGATAAGTTTGTATACTCGAATAATGAGGAAGAAAGGTAAGTAATTATTAATGGAATCTTGATGTAGGTTAGATTCCTACAATAAGAAAATATGCCGCTACTGAGATATGATATGTTTGGCAATGTAACGCTGACAAGTCCTGATCCTTTAAAGGCAGATGAATAAATATATCTGAGATTATCATTAAATGTAATATTGAGGTTCGTGCAACGATAAAATGCTTCAGAATCTATTTCATACAAATTTGGTGGGAGAACAACATTTTTCAAAGAATAGCAATAAGCAAAATTATATGAATAAATATATCGTAATGAACTTGGTAAAGAAAGATTAACTAAAGATGTACAATATTCGAAGGCTTGTGAATAAATATAAGTTATACCTTCTCCAATAACCAAGGTTTCAGTACTATTGCATTTATAAAAACATTCATCTTGAATTGTTGTGAAATTTCTAGGAACAGTGATATTCTTCAATTGGTAGCAATACATGAAAACATAATCACTCATATATGTCAGTGATGATGGCAAAGTTGCATATTCAAGACTATAATAGTTTTCAAAAGCACCCGTATAAAGAGATTTTAATATATTAGGGAAAGCAACTAATTGTAGATTTGAGCAATAATTGAATGCATATTCTTCGATGTATAAAAGATTTGTATTTGATAAATCAATTTTTAAAGTCGAATTGCAATATCCAAAAGCATACTGTTCAATGAATTGTAGAGGTTTTCCAAATTTAATTTTCTTGAGATTGTAGCAATTATAAAAAGCATTGTCATAAATTCTTATCAGAGAATCTCCTAAAATAACTTCTTCCAATTAATAACAGCTACTGAATGAGTTATTATAAATGTTAATAACTGATGATGGAATTGTTATTTTTCTTAATCTTGAGCATCCACTAAAGCATTCTCCTTGAAGTTCTGTGACACCATCTGGAATCACAAATTCTTCAAGTAAATTGCAGCTTGCAAATAAGTAACTAGGTATAACTTGCAAGCCCTTGGGGAACACGATATTTTTGATACCAGAATTCTCAAAGAATAAATAACCAACTGATGTCACATTATCTGTTAGTATTAAGGTTTCTAAACTGCTGCAATCTTCAAAAACAGCGCCTCCATATGTTTTAATATATTTGTTGGAAGTGTAACATTGTTAAGACTAGAGCATCCTTGAAACGCACTATAGCCAATATATGTAATTGTTTCAGGAATTTGAACTTCGGTCAACATTACGCAACCATAAAACGCACTACTGTAAATTGATGTTATATATGAAGGGAAATAAATAACACGAAAATTGTGGCAACTCCATCAACTACTCCGTCTACGACTCCTTCAACAACACCTTCGACAACACTTTCAACAACTCCAAGATATACATCAGTGAGATCAGCATTTCCTTTACATATGACACTTCCTCCAGAGCCAACTGCAATGGAAATGCAGGACGATTTCAAACCAAAGAAGACAAAATCAATGAACTGGATTTATATTGTTATTGGAGTTATTGGCTTCCTTGCGTTTATCGCTGCCGTCATCTATTTCATTATGGCAGCACGTAAAAAGGAAGAGCCAGAGGAAGATGATAAGATTGAAATGGAGGAAGAAATTGTTATCAATTTGACAACTATTAATGAAGATAATAGTGATTTCATTCCAGAAGTAACAGATCTATGGATCCAACATATCAAGCACGAGGGTAATTCAATTAAGAAATTCGATGATGACGATTTTACTAATGATGTTGATCCGTCATTTTCCAATAACAGTATGTTCAAGAATACGAAGTTCCTTGATGATATTTTCGAAGAAGACTTCGAAAATGACAAAGGAAATGTTATTGATCCTAATGAAGTTTAAAAATAAACATGTGTATATTATTCTTATGTATAATTAGTACATGTTTTTATGTGTTGCAGCCTTTGGCATCATGAATAGAATCTAACCTTATAATGTCAATTTTCATATAAACAAATGGCGAACGTTTATCGATGGTTTCCTTATTTTATTTCTCAATACTTCTGGATTGCGATTTATGCGGTAATTGTGATAATACCCATTATGTTCCCATATTTTCGTGTTGTTAAACAATTTACAGCTAAAAAACAAACAACAAATTGGAATTTAGACGATGATCCAATTATGTTTGCTCATCTAACTGATATTCATATTAACCATATTGTTCCTGAGCATCTTGAACAGTTCAATTCAGCGAAAAACTGGATTGAAAAGAATCAACCTCAATTTATGATTCTTACTGGAGATTTATGCGATAATTTTCCAGGAAGAAAGTTTCCCAAATATGGATATCAGCAGCCAAAGGATTGGGAATTGTATAGAGAAGCAATTTCAAATTTATCAATTAAGAATTTTATCGAAATACCAGGAAATCATGATGAATTTGGTGTATTTGCTTTCAACACAACATCTCATAACTATATCAAAGGTAAAAACATGACAGAGTCAGATTTTCATGTTTCAAAGGAAACATTTATTGAAAATGGTCAAAAGATTCACATTATAAAGATTAATGCTTTCGTTTGGCCATCAGCTCATCCTCCATTTGTTTTCTTCCCTAACATTGACTACAAATTTTTAGATATGGTCGAAGCAAAGCTTGTTGATGTTGCAAAAGGTGATGTTGTTATTTACTTATCTCATTATCCAGTCAATTTATTCGACAAACTGATTCAGTCAACATCAGGCAAAACATTAGCACAAATTATCAAATCTTCTGAGAGTTCTCAGTATTTTATTAGTGGACACCTTCATCCGAAAACATTCTTTTTGCAACATCAAGGTGACAATTTAGAGATCGTTGGTTCTGATCTTGCATATCACAATCACTTTGGAATGTTTTCACTGGATCACAATAGATTCGTTTATACTGATATTGACAACACAAAGAAGCAACCATTCTTTGTAACATCGCCAATTCCAATGTCACAAGTTGGTGGTAATTCGGTATTTGATGAAAAATCTTCTTATATTCGAGTCAGAGCTTTCACAGAAGAATCACCAAAGATTCAAGTTTCTGGTGATGCAAATGGCACAATGGAATGCAGAACTGCTCATCATGGAGCAGGATATGTCTGTTCCCTTAAATTCCAGACCACTAAGACTAGAAACTCAATCAAGTTTTCTGGTGATTTCAATTCTTCATTAGATTTTGTTGTCGAAAAATCTATTGAAAAACATAATGAATTGGAATATGAAAACAGCCATTATAAATACTGGATCTTTATAATGGCTTTTATTTGGATTCTCTTAGTCTTTGTTGCTGTACCATTACCAACACCAAAGAAAATTTATGAACATGAAGACTGGGTTAATGGAACTGACGAACAAAGCCATTGGTTGATATCCATCTTCTTAAGTTTATTAGTATTCAAATTTAGATTTTCACAAGCGGCACTTTGGCTGAGAATTATATTTATTGTATTGGTGTGTTATCCAATACTATTGCCCACTACATTCATTGAAATTGATGGTCATATTGGCTTTATTTGGACGTATGGATTTGTGTGTGGTGGCCACTTCATGCGGGCGCTTTGGGGTCAGATCCATACGATGTTTTATTGCTTATTGGTTTTGCTTCCTGCTATGATAACAGTAAGTTCTTCCTCGAGCAACAAACCATTTAAATTATGGCCATATATTCTCGATATCATCATTGTTTTCATATTTATTGGATTTATGATTTTCGTATGCATCAGAAATATTTGCGAGTCGGCTGGATTCTTACGAACAGCACTTTCGCCATCATTCGTTATCATACCTATTATTGTTTACATTTCTATTGTCATCGAAAGATTCGCATCAAAGAATAGAAAGTATAAGGAACTCAATCTCCGCATGGATATGAATTGATTGCTTCAAATTTTTTGTAAAAAATAATTCTTTAATCAATTCCACATCAAAATGTTTTTCCATTTTTCCTTGAATAACAAAATAAACGTTTGGCATATAGGATATTGATACAGTTCATTTAGTTGTATCAATATTTACACAGCGATACGAATTTTGATGAATTTATATCATGTTTGGAAAATGCTTAATTTTGTTAAAATTTGTTTATATTTCTAACAAATAGAAGAAAGTTATATCTAAAAATGAATGAGAATTCAAATTCAATGATTATCAATATCTAACAATGATAAATGATTAAGCAAAATATGACGTGTAAAGGGGATAATTTACAATGTAAAGTAATATATTTGTCAAAAAGATAGAACACCCAATTTATTATTTACCAGGAAAACTAATTCCGCTTATTGACAAAGCAAAGAGTGATTGTACTCTCAATTCACTCCGCAGTCAACTAGATATTGATCCAACACAAAAAATTTATTGCATTTCATGAAATGAATTGAATGTATAATTTAAACTTTTGCTCATTGGCATATTATAACAGAGTCAAGGTCGATATTTTTCATTTAACACATCTAAACACCATTTGAATTATCTATTTCTATCTATCCCTATATCAACTAGAGTGAATACTCAAGTGTGAAGGAAGATATCATGATCAAAACTTGAATAAAATTTTAAATTTATGATGGAAGTCACATATGATATGCAGATACCCTATGAGAATATGGATATAAAGTGCAGAGTTCATTTACGCAAATTTGTGGTAAAAAGCTCAATGATAAACTGTTTAAGGTTCTCTAATGTAATAAAATCCGGACTCTTCACGACGATAGGAAAAAAATCCCGCGTGCCTCCTTTTGATGATAAATTTGCGTGTTGCATCATATGAAGATTCCAGATTTCTAATAAAAATGTGAAAAACATTGTTGTTTTTTTGCAACCTTTTTTGTATTTTGCGATCAAAAGAGAGTTTTAAAAAGGAGAAAATTAATAAACAAATTTACAAACAAACAAACAAATATCCGAAGCTAAAATAACATCAGGACTAAAATAAAAATTTTCTTAAGCGTGAACTCTCTTGATTGTCTTAGCGCTTTCCTTCTGGATGCACTCGAGAGCGATATTGAAGACACCAGTGCCATACTTGGAGTTGATCTTCTCGAAAGAAGCTTTCTTGCCCTCCTTTGTCAGGACGTCATCGATAGCTGCAGCAGCGGCAACTTCAGCTGGAACATCGACGCATGCCTCAGAGCAGAGGATGAGGCAGACATCGAGCTGCATGTTCTGAAGGCACTGTGGGCGCTTTTCAGCTGGAATGTGCTCCTGAATCTCGTTCTCCCACTGGTCGAGGTACTGGAATGGGAGCTCGATGTCGAACTGGAAGTTAATAGCAGACATGAGCTCGATTTCAGCGGACTTAACAACTTCAATCTCGTTGTCTGATGGGATGAAGGAAGAGTTGTATTCAACGCCATTAAGAAAAGCTCTTGTAGCAGATGTTGGGATTGTAGCGCAAACTCTGATAAGAGCCTGTAAAATGTTCTGAATAGAAAGGTATTGCTCTGTGAGCTTTGTAGAGATGGCTAATGAAGCAGCAGCAAGAGAGATGATCTTGATGTCGTTTTCTGGTGTTTGTCTGAAGTATGTCTGTAAGATGTAGAAAGCTTGAGCAATTGTTGGCTTAACGTCGATCTTGAGTGTGGACTTTGTCTTGTTCATGATGAACCATAATGTTCTGCGATTCTTCTCGTTCCATTGTGTCTGAACTGTCTGTGTTGGAAGCATTAATAATTTTTGATAAAATAGCCGAACATTTTTTCGATTCTGGGTCCCTCTCAATTGATCACAAAACTCAGAAAAAATTGAATTGAGTTAACACTTATAAAAGTGTTAATCAATATGACGCAATCGATCTGTTGAGCAATATTTAACGAGAAAAATCATTAATATAAAATTGAAAGACAATTATATTATTTCAATTTGAAGGGTAAATTTTAGTTTCTGAATTTTGAGGGAAAATAAAATTGCTCTATTTATATAGTATAATAAAATTACGCAAATTTCAAAAATGGCTTCTGAAAATATATGGTCGAGTATTTTATGCAATGATTCTAATATTTGACGTAGAGCAATATTAAAATTAGCGAAGTTCTGAATTTTAACATGATGATATCTTCATGAAAAACACATCCAAACGTATTCTATTAATTGTAAACTTTTCAATTATGATTCGAATGTACGTACACAATTTTCTAAAGATTATAATTGGTCCGACCATACACTTTATCGATCATTCTTCTCTACTCTCTATTTTCTTCATTATTATGAAGATATTGTTCATAAATTTTCTTAAATTGAATATATTCAAAATTTCTTTTAAAAGTCAATATGCAGTATCTAATCTATAATTTAATATTTCACAAAAAGTGATTTTTTAGATTTTTCAATGTTATAGAGAAAATTGATTTATGCTCCCAATATGTTATCGATTGTGTTATGTTTAATTTATAACAAACTTTCCGAGATGTTTCTAGCTATGATAGTGACATTCAATTTGAAATTTGAAGATTCAATTTGATACATCACATTTTAAGAGATTTTACTTCATTATTATTCACACCATCACTAATTATATAGTTTTTTTTGATAATTACTTTGAATTATTAAATGATCAATTTGCCAAATCTCAATCTGGAATGATTTTATGCATATAATCCTACTCTGATACGCCTGGAAATGATGGAAATCAAAGAAAGACAGTCGCTATACACTTTTAATATTAATTTATCACGTTCGTGGGTGATAAAGTCAACGCCTAAAATAATCGGGAACATTAACAAACACCCCCTTTTTCCTTCATAAATGACACTTTTCACGAGGTTCGACAAGATACACTCATTCCAAACTAATGGGTCCTCCTTCGGTAATAACATCCCCATATCGTTTGCTACTTTGAACCTTAAACCATAAAAAATGATGATTTCGTGTTGTTTTTAAGACCTCAACATTATTGGGGCCATTAAATGCTTCATAAATGATGCGCGGGTCACGAGCTTGCTCGCGGCAGAGCGCCACATGTGTGTGTTTTTTTCATTTCCGTTTTTTTTTTGAAAAAAGATACTTTTTAAATGTGGTGATTCAAAATTTAATAAAATTTCCCAAATGAGTGTTCTTGATGCTGACTCTCTCTATCTTGAAACACAACAAATGGAGGCTGAGGCTTTATCGGAAAATACCAGAAAAACATATAAATATGCTTACAACACTTATGTAACCACACTTCGCAATGATACGAATTACAGCGAAGAACCCCGGCCTCCTACAGACAAATCTCTCAGCGTGTTCTTTCGTGCTTACGTTATCAATCATCCACGAACAACACTTGGATATTTAAAGTTACTTCTTGCATCTCTTCGAAACAAAATGTCAGTTGAAAACTTGCCAGATATAACAAAAACAAACAATTTTAGGAACTTCTTCTTTGCTACAATGAGACAATTGGCAATTCTAGGAGTTGCTAAGGCCAAAGAAGGTGTTCACGATTCTGATTTACGAAAACTTGTTTTTGTTTACCAAAATGCTTCATATGATAAATGGTTCTTGCCCTTTTGTTCAATAATGCACTTTGGTTTCTTACAGATATCTGAATGTTTAATTTTAAGAACAAATCAAATTTCTCTCGATAAGGAACGAAGAATTGTGAGAATACGCCATTTGGGGTCACTAAAAATGACAAAAATCAGTATTTTGTGATTTTTATTTGCAAAAGTATGTTATCTATGTGTAGGAAGTATACAACTATGTGTGGCATATGTATGCGCATATATTAATGGTGTAAAACACGGGCATTACAAAAACATGCGTAATGCAAAGAATATATTTTATGAAGATACAGGGGATTATGAACTAGTTTGAGTGGTTTTGAATAGAACTAGATGTGTATTTGTGTTTTAGAATGCGTATGTCATTGAATTGCATATTTTTGCTATTGAATCTATATTGCATTTCACAAAATATGCGTAAATTTAAATATAACTATGTGCAATTGTTTTTCTATGTCTTGACATCACTGATGTATGTGTGTCATGTTGTGATATTTGCTCTTTAAGAAGTTTTACTAGATTTCATACTCAAAGCGTTTTTCAATGATGCGTTCACTAAACGACATATTTTATAGGTATGTAATACATTTGAGAAAATACGCATATGGTATAATATGTTCACAGGAGAGTTGCACTGTGTATTATATGTGTATATTTTGATTGTTATTCTTCTGTAGCTAGTTCTCCATCTCAAATGCTTCCAGTAAGTGAAACACATCAACTTTCTGAAGTGCACAAAAAGATGTCTGCGGAGACTTTTAACAATGCAAGAAATATATACATCATACTCATAGTATCATCACACTGCGATTTCATGAAACATGAGAGATATTAAATAAATCAGATAATTTTTTTATTTTTACACTCTTTAGTATATATATGATTACACCATATCTTATGCATTTGTATTATATATGTTTTATTGGTTGATATCTGTCGTTTGAGGAGTTAGTTTAGCTTGATGTGGTGAAAAGAGAAGCTTTTGAATATGGAAAGAAAACTATCTCCAGACTCATGCGTTGGTTATTGTGGAGAATTAGTAATGTATAATATATATATTTATATGTTTTTTTGTATTTATCACACTGTGTAGTTATAACTAGTTGCTTCAGTACAAAGTTCACTCGCTCGTTGTTCTGCCGTATAAATTGTGAATTAGTTGTCGCATAAAAAAGGACAGTGAGCGCTTGAGACTATACTATTTGTATCATAGCATATATATAGTGTGTTTAATATATTGATCATGTTTTTCGGCAAATTGACCACGTCTCAAAAATTTGATATATTATTTAAGACGAAAATCTCCAATTTGCGGAATTTAGTCGTTTCATATCGTATTATATTCATTCGTGTGTGATTTCATGTCTTTTAAGACTGTTTTTTAAAAGTAAGTAATTTCACTTAAAATTAGATATTTATTCTTCAATCTGCATATAATGATACATGCATAAGAACAGATAATAAAATATCTTAGAGCGCGGTCATGGAATGCTATAGTAGACGAGGTATAGATTGTTTTTTCTATCTTTTTCCCTTGCAGGCAGTTCATGCTCAAACTTGTCACAGCATATCTCTGTGCCATAGAATTCTATAACATATATTCATTTGTCGATTTTGGAAAAACATTTTCAATCGATCCAAATATCACAAACAAAAAACGTATTTTTCTGTACACATAGATACTAATATACTTATGTAATTGTTCTGCACCGTTGCTGATGTGATTTCTTAATTCAAAAATGAGATATTAACACATCAAAATATTTTCTGACATCTGACATTTGACACGTAATGTGATGCGATATAAGCAAATACGTCAGATTCGACAATAAGCTATAAAATTGCAAATATGGGATATCTCATGCATGAAATACTATTTGTTCAACACAAATCAACTTTAGAGCGCATTATTAAAATATTATTTCGATATTCTAGTGAAAGTTGTTTGTATTGCCACATACACTATGAAAAGGCTATTGCAATCACGCTGAAATGGCTGTTCCTCTGTGTATTTGGCAATAGAAACAACTTTAAAAAATTCATAAGATTTGAGATTCTTTCGTGTTTTTGTGCTAGTGTAGCATTGGGATTGGCTATTTCATTTCTATGTCCCAATGCTGCATTAGCACAGAAAAACGAGAGAATCTCTAAATTCGAACAAATGTTATATTTTATGCAATAATCAAAGTGACATTGTTACACTGTAGTTATGCTGGTGTATTGTTACCGTGATTATTGCATGAAACACGACTTTTTTAAGAGCATTAAATTATCTGATTGGAATGTTGTTTTTACAGGTGTAAGTGATATTCCAATAGTTCTATGGAATATTGTGCCAAAAAACCATTGGAAAATCACTTACATCTGGAGTGAATTTGAAAATGTCGTCAATATCTTTGTTATCTAGTCATCTTCACAGTGTAGAAGTCACACAACATGTTGTTTTGAGACGTCAGCAATGAGAGGATGACTATATAACAAAGAATTGCAAATGAAGAATTATAATTATATGTTTATAAGGCTAATTGCAGTAAAATCATAATAAACATCGTATTTAAGTCATTGTTATGTTAAAATATAGAGAATTTAATATTGTTGACAGATTGACGTGTAAAATAATTTCTTGACACATATCAAGTTTCAAAGGTGGAAAAATATTTTTATTGTATATTCATATTCTGATCATGTGGTAAATGCTAATAAACTTATAAAAAGTAGACATTATGCGAGATAAATATAATTAAAATAAAATGTGGATATTATAGTTAGTTATTGTAGAATTATATTCAATGGTATGTGTGATAATATATATTATCTTCATAATTCGAATATATTAATCACATGTGCTTGAAAATGCAAAAGAAAGGAAAAAGTGAAAAAAGTGACAGTGTTTGAGTTCGAAAATATATTGTTGTATATATGATATGGATTCCAAATAATGCAAACAACATTTCTGAGCCTTTTCAAATTTTGAAAGGCAAAACGCTCTAACGTATATAAACTACATTTTTAATCTAGGTATTCCTCTCAATTTTTTCAAGGGGTTCACCTCAATATTGTGAGGAACACGCCCGTAGAGTACATAGATTATAAAATGTAGTTTATACTTAGTATATCATTAAAAATATGTTTGTATTTTTGTGTAAACTATACAATAATCTGACTCATAGAATATATTGAGATAACAATTGCGAAATGTGTGATTTATGTTGAATACTATATATACAATATATTGTAGTTTTACATCATTCAATATTTGTGTGCACTTTTTGTGTGCATTCAAAAGTTCTTTACTAGATCATTGCCTAATTCTGATATTTGCATCTTTTCCAGTAATATTTTGCAAAGTTAAAAGCATTTTATTTTTTCTCAAAAGCATAATACAATCATATACAAATTGGCATCTATTAATATATCATTATTTGTTTTGATTTTTATTCTTTCTCTCAATAGTTTTCTCTTCTTAAATCTTCCTTTTCCATAAATTTATTTCATATTTATGTAAATTATAGTTTTGCCCTGTAAATATCACTTTTTGACACAATCAAGTATGATGATTATTATCATGAGCATTACCGTGACTTCTAAATATTACATAATGATATAAAATAATCTCTATAATGATTGTAATACGTTTGCAGATCTTTTAATGCTTCTTTATATTAAAATTGATTCAATTTGATATTTGACATGTAAATCATTTATGCTATTTTACAAATCAAAAATGATTGGAATTTTGACATAAATGGAGAAACAGATTATTAATGATAAAAAATTCGATAGCAGTATCAAATCCATCATTCAGAGGGACTTCTTTCCGGAACTGAGTGAATCTAAGCCTCCTGACCCATCAACGCAGAAATTTACGCTGCAAACGTTTTGTACGACTTATGCACCGCAATCTGACCACGAGTTTGTGGAGAAAACGCAGAGAGACAGAATTGTTCAGATAAATTCAACGCCTTCTGCTAAATTGGACAAAGAATTAGAAAATGATACGCGAAATAGATTCAAAAGAGAAGCTTTTAACACTCTTTTTTATCAGCCGCAGTCTATAAAATATGAGCCGCAGCTTGCTTTGACGTATCAGCAGAAGAAAAGACCGCAAATTCGGTTCGAAAACACACATCTTCATATTGCTGAGCAAATGAAGCCACAAGGCCATATTAACTACCATCCATTCACAACAGAATCTTCCACAACGGAAAGCGAAAGTGAATTCGAAGGCAGATCAAAGTATCGATCTGAAATAATTCGATCGATACCAGCAGGACATTCTTCACTCAAGAAAGAGCGCCTGTCTCAACGAAAGCTTACACAAAAGGGTCGTGAGCTATTGGACGCACTTTCGAAATAAAATGTTTGTTAATTTATAAAGCTATAGAATGAAATATTATTTACTTGTTAGGACGCTTCCAAGCGTTTGGCTTGTGTCCTTGCTGTTGGTTTGACGAAACACTCAATCCAGAGAACATCGATGAAGGCTTTTTTGCTGGCTGAGGAGCAGCTGCTGCAGGAGCTTCTTCACCATCATCAGCAACCATAGACTGCTGCTGAGCAGGAACCTGTGGAGCAGGTCTTGCTTGTGGTGGCTGAGCTTGTTGCAGTGTCTGTTGCTGCTGTTGAGAGGCTTGAGCCAATAAAGCAGCGGGGGATGGACGACTTTGTTGAGCTGTCTGTGGCTTAAATGCTGGTTTAGCAGCACCAGCAGCTGGCTGAGGGGGAACAGCAGGCTTTCCGAATATATCTGCTGAGTTACCATCTTCGATCTGTGACTTCTGTGGAGTTGCTTTCTGAAGCATCTCTCTTGCGGAGACTTCTGGTTGAGCAGAAGCTGCCGCCGCAGAAGATCCCCATCTAGCGGGCTTCTTGCCGCCAGTGCCGCCTTCAGCGAGCTTTCTATCACGCTTCACCTTTTCAACAACATTAGTAATGGCATTGCAAAGTCTCATCTGAATAGGAGCATCAACTCGTGGATTTGCTAAAAGCAAAGAAGCCAAAGGAACGACTTGCTTGAGACCTGCGTCGATTGTTGCCCTTAATTTCTCTAATATTTCAGCCATTGGTTCGACGATTTCAGTATTTGATGGACGCTTGTCAACGGCCTCGATGAGCTTCGGCATCATATTCTGAGCGAACCAGTCCTGGTCAACTTTGTCGACAGCAAATGTCAAGCATTGAATGCAAGCGACAACGCTTGTTATATCTGAAGCAGTGACAATGAAGTCACCAAGCTTCGGCATAAGGCTGGCTTGGATTGTCTGTGAATTCAAGTGAGAAATCAAAATAGGCATCTTTTCGATTGCCAACAAAATCAATTTCTTGTTTCTGCTTTGAAGAGCAGACATGTAGATTGGATAACAGACGTCGTATGTTTTGTCATTGGAAACTTTGGCGAAAATATCTTCGATGACACCAAAAACAGATGACAAAACTTCTGGTGGATTCGTGCATGTTAATGCTGGACCCAGTGGCATAAGGATTTCGTTGTAGAAGGCTGTTGGATCCAATGTTGATCCTACTTTGATAGAAAGTGGAACCAAGATTGGTCCATATTTAATTTCAGCTTGAACTTCTTTAATGAAGAGTGGAGCGAATTTATAACGAAGAACACGCGGGGAGAACATCTGCAATGCATTGGGGAGATTTTTATAGAACTGGAATTTGTCTGAAGGCTCTTTTGTGATGATCATATCAAAATATTTATAAATTCTGAGATCCATTGACAAGAAAGCGTTGGATTTGATGATTTCAGCGAAACTTGGACGCTTTGTCGGCTCAATATCGAGGCAAGCAATGATTAATTCTCTAAATTCAGCAGAAACATTTGGCGGAACTTGCATTGGAGTTGTCTGTGCTTGAGCAACTAAGTCCTGGACACTTCCTGGACTGAATGCGATACGTTTGAGAAGCATAGAAAGCACCAAAGCGCCGTAAGAGAAAACGTCGGTGACTGAAGTGATTTGTTTATTCGAAACTAATTCTGGAGATGAAAATGCGATATCTGGTTGTGTTGGAAGCTGGGCATAAGCGCCAATTCTGCTTCCAACGAGATTTTGTTCATTGATAATTGGAGATGCGAAGTTAAATTCCCATAATTTAACGTCAAGTGACTGCGTTAACACGAGTGATGTCTGAGAAATGTTTAAATAAGCAATTTTCGCTGATGTATGCAGGAAATCGAGTGTTTCTGCTAATTGCAATGCAATATATTGAGTTTCATCGAGTGTGAAATTCGCTTCGTAGACAAAAGAATACTGAACGGGTTCTGCTGCGAATCCTAATTGAGATAAATTTTCTGTGAATTCATATATTTTCAGAATGTGTGGGTGCATTAGGCGCCGCATCTGTTGTATCGAGTCCATGCACGCTTTGAGATATGCCTCTCTGTTAGCTTTCTTCGAAACCGTCTTCTTTAATTTTTCTTGGTCCAAAAGCCAAAGAGATACCTTCTCTCCCGTCTGTTTGTTGTTTGCTGAGTGGATGTTCCACAGTCCTGTGATGAACAGCGGGTTTATGTTCTCGTAGTTGTCGGAGATCCCGTTGCCCATTTTTTGAAAAATGATCTAAATATCAAAAATGTATTCTCCTGTCTCCTATCGATGTCCATTTTGATTTCACAGAGCCAGCGTCATTTTTTCATTTTCCCAAGGGCTGTGAAAAAGAAAACAGGGGGTACATAAACAACGATACAACTTTAATTTTACATTACACAAAATATTTTACTGTCAAAAATTATTTACATATCAGATTTTAAAACAATATGTATTTAAATGATAAATTCGATTTTACATGTCAGATTTATATTGCACTATATCGAAATGGTAACTTATGTTCAGATAACGCATTGCAAATCTGGGCTATAATACCATCAACTATATGCATGCTTCGGTACATATTGATGATGATATTTAGTGTTTATTTGAAGATTATGTTTCATGTTATTTTAATGACTTCCATGATGAGCGCATTCTACAAAATACCCAAACAGAATCCTTCTTTCACTCATATCTTTCTTTATAATTTAGTAATGAAATTTTTTTGAAAATGAATTCAGCTAATCTGTAATTACAAAACTAAAACTAACAAAATTTTTAATACAAACATAATAAGGATTAGAAGCTGCTGGCCTTACGGAGGCAATAGTTCAAAGGATTTCTCCCAGCAAAATAAATGTTGAGATTTTTTCCTGTGTTTGACCTATCCATGATGTTGTTCTGCTTCAACTTCGGGAGAACGATCTTGCCACTGCTATTTGTTGAATTTCTTGAAGCGCTTAATCAAGTCTGAAGCTGTTGGTCTCTCATTTGATCGAAACTGAGGCACTCTGAGAGAACCTTTCCTATCTCACCAATGAGCTGGTTCTCTACCTTCGGCTTTCCTGCCTTGACGCTCTTCACATACTTTGTTTCGCTGATAAATTCGATCGGAGATTCGTGCGTCAGCAAAATGTGAGCAGTGATTGCAAAATACCAGATATTAGCCTTCTTTCCGCAGTATGCATTGGATGTGATGATTTCTGGGGCCATATAGTTCGGTGTGCCGCAATATGTTTTCATCGCGTCTGGTTTCTCCTGGGATATGCCAAAATTGATGATTTTTGGCTTGAAGTTGTAGTCGAAAACGATGTTTTCGGGCTTTATATCTCTGTGAGCCATGTCTCTGTTGTGAAGATATTCAATTCCCTGTAAAATTTGCAAGCAAATGTTTAATTTCTCGTTTAAAGAGAATATGTAACAGCTTCCAATAAAATATATGATATTGCTATTTGGCAAATACTCCATTATGACCATAATGAATTTTTCATCGAAGCAAATATCATAGATTTTAGGGAAGCAAGGGTGGTTAATCTTCGCCAAAAGTCTCAATTCGAACTCAATGTACTTCATCATGCCCGATTCCAAAATCATTTCCCTGATAAATAACTTAATCGCATATATTTCTCTTGTTTTTTCATCCATTCCGATGGAAACAAGCGAATAATTGCTCCTTCGGAGAGTATTGACATTCTTGTACTTTCCAACGCGCTGTGGGACTTTGAATTTTTCCATAAAATGAATAACTTTCAATAGATTATGGTCAGAAATTTCTTTGTTATAATTCAAAATTTATTCAGATTTCTTCACAAATTAATTCTCCTTTTGTTTTAAACTCTAACGGCTTGGAAATATGTTCCCATGGCGTACTGGGTAGAATAAAACACATTTTGGCTTCATTGTTTGACTAATTTAGAAAATGGTTTAGAATTAACTGAAACATGGTATTTTTTGGTTTACATTTTTCAACGTTGAAATTGTTTTATAATCTTCAGAAAAACATTTTCCTGCGCATTCAATTCAATTTTTTGAGCTTTGCTCAAAAAGTGGCGTATATTTTATAATTTTGCAAGAAAACTTCATTGATTCGCTTTCATGCTTTAACTGCAGCAGAACCATAATTAACCAGACAATTATCAGAGATCAAGGATCGTAAAACTCTAAAATCTGCAATATTTCAATGTTTCTCTTGTCATAAGCCAATGTTTTTGATGTCCTTCGATTATCAAAACTTTAAAAATCGAAAATTTGTGGCTAATTTTGATTCTCCTATCATAGCAATGATAGATAATCATAAAAAAGTTTTTACGCTGGAAAACGTGCATCATTATGTTTTTTTCGATGTAAACATGTAGAGTTAAGGTTATAGAATATATTTTAGCTTTTGTGATCATTGAAAATTATCTTATGATTAAGAATTGCAATGATGAAACACAAATTCAAGAATTTTGGTATTAAAGGTGAAATAATATATAAAAGAGTCTGTTGATGGTATTTACATAGTCAGAACTGAGTTTCTGCGATAATTTGATTTTATCTCACTTGATCGGCCTAATTATCAAGTGCTTTTTATACCTTTTGCTTTAGATTAAGCTTTAGATAGGATTTTTGGAACTATTCCCTAAACATGGACATTCAAATTTGATTTTTTCATTGCATAATTTTATTAAACAAATTGGCAGCTCGAACTAAGAACTCTCTGACTATTTAAACTTCTTTACATTGAATTTTTATGCATATGCAATAATGCCTTAATACTTTATTTTAATTGCGAAGATATCGATATTTCATTATTATGACAGTCGATAAAAATGGAGTAATATTTAGAATATGCTGCAGTATAATAAGACATTTATATAAACAACAAGGGATGATTATCGAATATTAGAACATAAAATTGAATCCACGAAGGAATTCAAAGGGATTGCCGCCCATGTTATTGGCAAAAAGATCAAATGGATCAACTCCTGGTTCATCGTCGCTTCCATCAATCTTAGCTCTTTGCTGTGGGTTAATTAAAACTTCATAAGCAGCATTGATAGCAGCCATCATTTTCTCAGCTTCCTCCTTCTTCTGCTTGTATGAGAACTGGTCTGGGTGCCACTTTTTAACTAATTTCTTATATGATGCCTTAATTTCGTCATCCGTAGCCGTTTTTTGGACTCCTAAAAGTCTGTATAGGTCTATTCTGTCTGACTTCTGTTTGGACTCTTCAGCCATCTTCATTCCATTCATTGCATCTTTGTTTCCAGGATCGATTGATAATGCTTGTCTAAAATTAGCAATAGCAGCGACAGCATCATCGAAATCGAGAGAAATATAACCCCTCTCAACATATGCCGGTGCTAAGTTCGGAAATTCGCTGATTAAAGCGTTAATTTTGTCGTGAGATTTTTGTTTCAATCCATCAATTCTTAGAAGAGTTATTTCCATGACACGGACATTGTTTAACAAATAGGAACTCTGTGGGCAGACTTTGATGATAGTTTTATTGAGTTTCTCAAGAGAAGAAGCAAAATTTGTGACATTCTTCTCTTCGATTGATTTTGATGCAGAATCAAACTCTTTCGTAATTGTTGACAACGAAGCAAAGACTTTGCTGATGTTTGCTGGAGCTCCTTTCTTCCTCTTCATTTTTTGAATAAATTCTCTTCCATCTTTCGTATTTCCGTTGCAGAACATGGAAATACCGTATTTGTACTGAAGCTCACCATCATCAGGGTACTTTTCCGCAATAAACTTAATGTGTTCCTGATATTTGTCCATTTCACCATTTCTCCATGCGATGTCTGTACGTAGGAATATACCACGAATGTATCTCGGAGAAGCGCGAAGAATTTCATCAAGTACGAAAGCTATTTCTTTGTCTCTGTTTCTTTTAATCGTATTATCGAGTTTTTTAATCATATTGTATAATTGAGAAACTGCCTCTTTCTTATTTTTGTCGTTGAGTTTCTTGGCATCGATCTCAGCGTTCTTTGGGTCTCCTGCTTGGATATACGCGTTATATCTAAGATTTAATGCGCTATTTACCTCATCTTTTTTGATGGAATACGTTATAACTTTCGATGCATCATGTATTGTATCGTTCGTATATCCCAAATTCAAAGCGCATTGTGCTCTCAAAAGATAAACTTCGTTATCTGCTTTGTCTGCGTTGACAATTTTGCTGCACTCCTCATAGGCAGCATAGAACTGACCGAACTGCATGTACTGCTTTATCAGTTGCGCATTTATTGAAGACGAAAAAACGCAAAAACAAAGCAACATTAATAATGATCTGAAAAATAAGCGATATTCTGCGTAGTGTTATCTATTGTTTATGTTACTTTCGTTTTCAGAATTTAACCTTAAATATTTGACATTACATGTCAACAAAAATATTTACGTGTCATTATTCTTTTTTTGTTCTATTTGTTCTTTATGGATTTAGATATGCATGTTAATATAATACTAATTCACTTTTAATATTGATGCTGCATCTATTACTAAAATTTCCTTTAATAACATCAATTCAATGATCATGATTAATGTTCGTTAAGCTCAGAGGGTGTTTGATAATCGAAAAATAATTGAATCATAATAAAAAACGAATTCAATTGTTCTGTATGGCTGATTCACCATAATAAAGAATCATGATTCCTATAGCATTGTCACTTTTCTGATTCATTTTTCATAACGATTTTCGTAATAAATAAGAAATGAGGAATAGAATTAATAACATTTGTAGATAACGGCATTACTTACACTGGCTATATCGTCAATGGATCCATAACATTAGGCTCCAGATCTAACACAAAAAGTTGCATTGATCGAACTTTAAAAGGTTCAATCGAAGTTCCTTCAAGAGCAGAAGTAAATGGAGTTACATATGATGTCACAGCAATATCAATATATAGTTTTGCATATACTGTAATACAAAAGGTGACACTTCCCCCATCAATTTCATTGATAAGTACTTGCATTTTTGAACAATGCGGTGTTGAAGTTATAGATATGCAATTAACAAAAATAACTCGCTTACCTGGAGGCCTTGCTAGAGGATCTCCACACGTATCAAACATTTATCTTCCAAGCACTATTTCCCAATTCGAAGATAAGGAATTTTATCAAAATCGAAACTGTAAAATATTTGTTAATTCTGACTTAAAGAGTATTCACACAACCTCGTTTCTTTCTGCATCTGGAATAACTCTAATATACTGTGGGAGATTTCAACCCAAAATTTGTCCAAACTTGGCAAATGTGTTTAGGCATGTGTATGTTTCAGACGGATTTATTGGAGAAACATTTTGCTCGTTCCCTGTTGAGCGATCTTCATCTATTTGTTATAATGTTGGCGTTACATGCAATGTACAAAATACAATTTTTATATTAAATAAAATAACTTTAGGTGTTATATTGTTTGTGATACTGTAAAAGTATTAACATTTGTCACCTTTGTGAAGTTTTCAGCAATTTGTGTAGACATAAACGCCAGATTTAGTTACATTCATTGATAATGGAGTTAACTATACTGGTTTCATCGTCAATGGATCATTAACACTTGGTTCGGCAACAAATCAGGGAAGTTGTATTGATCGATCGCTAAAAGGCACAATTGAAGTTCTATCATATGCAGACATTGATGGCGTTAGATATGAAATTAATTCTGCATCAATATATTCAACCCCATGGACAGCAATTCAAAAAGTCACACTTCCACCAACATTGAAGACAATCGATATCAATGTATTCGAGCAATCATCCGTTGAAGTTGTTGATATGCAAATGATGCAAATAACATACATACCAGGAGGTCTGATAAGACAATCATTTAAGATAACGCATATATACCTCCCGAGTACAATTTCAAACTTAGGCGGACTTGATTTTTTAAATCTTAGAAATTGCAAAATATTCATAAATTCAAACATAATAACAATGGCATGGAATACATTTTATGGAGCGTTTAATATAACTTTGATATATTGTGGATTGTATCAACCAATAAACTGCCCGAATTTGACAACAGTTTTCAAGCACGTTTATGTTCCAGAGAGATATTATGGAGACACATTTGGATTATTCCCAGTTGAGATATTGCCATCTATTTGTTACAATGTTGGTGTTACATGCAATGCAAACTATAATGTATTTCTTATTAACAGTTTATCGATGAATTCATTCATTTCATTTATAAATGTCTTTATTGGAGAAAATGGTTAAAAAATAACAAAATGATTTAAATTATACCAAACATCTTCTTATGTTTCTTATCCCATGTTGATAATGCCTTCGAGATATCTGAACTGGAGCATCCTACGATTGTCAGTATCGGTTTGATCATATTCTTCTGTGTGCGTGGACCTTCGCTGCAGAAATTCTTCAATGCGTCACGAAGATAATTGAGTTTGAACTCATTATCATTCTTTGTCTCTGTTTGCAGTTTAGGAGGAACTTCTTTTGGCTCTTCAACTGGCTTCGGCGGTGGTTTCTTGAGTTCTTCGTATTCGCGATTGAGTTTTTGTGTTTCGCCTTTATTTCTAATTTCTTCTTCAAGCGATTTAATTTTGCGTTTCATGTCTGAGTTGTCTTTGTTGAGTTTGTTGATCACAGCCTGATTATCTTCATTGTCCTTCTTCATGTGGAGGATCTGAGCCGCGTATTCATCAAGTTGCCTCTCGATGAGAATGTTCTTCGCTTTAATGGAAGCGATGTCTTCTGTTTCTGCACTCTTTGGCATTTCACTGTTTGCAGGAGCAGTTTGTGTTGACTTTAGGGCTTCAATCTGTGCTTCAAGTTCTTTGATTGTTTGAATGTATTGAGCTGTCGCAGAGTTTTCTAACTGCAATTTTTTATTTTCAGCGCGAAGCTGAACTGCTTCTTTTCTTATTTCTTCTGTTTCTTCAAGAATTGCTTCTTGTGCTTCATCGAGTTGCTTCTGAAGATCGTCGCGTTCATCTTTGAGTTTAGATATTTGCTTCTTCATGTTCGCATCATTGAGTTTGTAAGAAGATAAATCGTTAACTTGGGATCTTAAATCTTCATTTTCAAACTCAAGATCAGCGATTTTGTTTTCGAATTCTTCGATTTGAGCATTAAGTTTGTTGATTTCATTCTTAGAGTCTTCGTCTGGCTTCTCTGCAGGTTTGCTTTGCTTGATTTTATCCTTCAATTCTTTGTTTTCTTTTCTGAGATTTTGGAATTCTTCGTTTGAGCCTCCTTTCATTCCTTCGCTCCATCCGTCGTCATCTTGCTTCAGTTCTTCGTTTTCTTTCTTCAATTTTTCAATTTCTTTCTTAAGATCTCCAATTTGGTTTTCTTTGAGTGATTCGTTTTCGTTCTTTAGACTCTCATTCTCTTTCTGGAGATTTTCGATGACTTCTGACTGTTTTGCGTTCAAATTATCGATTGTTTGCTGCATTTGTTTAACATTTCCTTCGAAAACTTTCAATCTTTTATTTTCTTTTGTTAGAAGATTGATTTTTGCCTGCATTTCTGATTTCTCATCGGCCTCTTCGAGGTCAGCCCATCCATCATCTTCTTCTTTCTGGTTCTCCTTTAATTGCGCATTTTCTTTTTGCAAATTGTTTATTTGTTTATCGGACTCAGCCAATTTCTTTTGGAGCTCATCAATCAACTGATTCTTGTCCCATACGTCATTGGGATCCTCTTTTGTATCGATTTCTTTTTGTAATTTCTCGATTTGCTTTTTTGCATTTTCTAAATCTTTTTTGAGTTTAGCAACCTCACCATTATTCTGCGATTTTAGCTTTTCCTTGAGTTCTTCGATCTCCTTCTCCTTCTCTTCAAGCGTTCCGTCGTCGTCTTTCTCATTCCATAATTGGTCATTTAATTCATCGTTTTCTTGTCTCAATTGGGAGATCAATTTCTTCAGTTTTGGAATTTCATCGTTTTCACGTTCCAATGAAGCCACTTCTTCACGTAATTGAGTTAATTCATCTTGAATTTTTGCGCTGTCTGAATTTTTGAATTGAGTGTTTTCCTTTTTGAGATCTTCGACCTCTTTTTTCATTGCCTCCAATTCATTTGTAGCAATAGAAACACTTTCACCGTTATTAAATTTTTCAATTTGTTTTTGTAATTCGAGAATTTGTATTTTATATGCAAGTTCGTTGTCATTGCTTTGTTCCTGTTTTAGTTTTGTGATCCTATCTTGAAGAGTTTCGATGATTGCATCAACTTCAGAGCCAGATGATGCAGATGCGACTAATTTCTTCAATTCCTCATTCTTAGCGGCCAATTCTTCTTCCATCTGAGCCATTTTTACTTCGATTTCTGCGTTTTTTGTTGTAAGAGAATTTAATTCTTCGATTTTTGCATCGTAATCGGTCTTCATTGCCCTCATTTGTGTCTCCAATTCACGAATTTTCGTTGTTTTTTGCTTCACAATCGCCATCGCTTTCTTGGATTCGCTTCTTTCGTCGTCACTCATTTTTTTTATTTTTATGGAATCTTTCTCTATTCATTTTCAGACTATACAATATCTGTATTTCACTTTTTGTCTGTAAACATACCTCTTATTTTGTATATTTTTATCATTCCTAATTTAGATATTCGTTTATATCGACTAAAACTATCATACAAATTCTTTCTATCCTCGTTATAATTGATGCACATTAACAATGTCTGGTTTACACGAAAATTTATTCTTCGAAATTTGAATGGTTTACAGCAGTGATACCCTAAGATGCCGTATCTAAGCCTCTATAAGAAGACCATAATATTATTTCACTAATAGTATAACCATCGTTCCAGTCCATATTATCGTTTTGTCCAACTTTTCCAGCCACTAATAAAACATCTGTTTGAAAGTTAATACTATTGAAAAATCTTAATTTTATTGTTTCATCATTATTTCTTAGTATACTATTTCTAACATTACTTATTTCATCATCTACATAACTTTTAATAGTAAAATTATCTGTTCATTTTTCTAGTAATGTACCATCAGCATCCATTTCTTTAACTTTATCAGCAACACGTTCCTTAATTTCTTCAACAATTTCTCCGTTGTTAATAATCTCATTAATGATTTGTGTTTTAGTTACCGAAGATTCTTTCATTGTATTAATTTCATTAATTATTTTTGCTAACATTTTAATAAAAATAAAAATCATAATTATAATTTTTAATTATTTTTGTAATCAGTTATGCAAACTTTCCAAATCGTCTGGATTTGGTTCATTAGAATTATTGGTGATGTGACTGTTGTGTATTTTCTTCTAATAGGCTTACCTTCTTCATTGAAGCAACGTTTTCAAATGGATTTAGAATCTTACCATTCTCTCTAATATCAAAAACTACGCTAAACTTATCATATTATTGTTTAGTGAAAAGTCGCTTCAATATAACTTTAAAGTAAATTTTCTGAGGTTTTCTGGCTCTCTCTCTCTTTAATTTTTTCACTAAAATCAATAGCATATATATGATTTACATGATTCTTATCACTTAAAGCATCCAAAGAATCTCTAGCTGAAGCATCATTTTCCATTGTTTCTAAGAATTCTTTGTCTTCAACATTTTCTTTACCAATTAGTCAATAAGTAATATTTTCATTATAATCTTGAAACGCATTATTAGTATCACTAGCTAACTATGATTTTACAACATCAATATTAAATCTGTCGTCTCTGAGATTCTCTTTATCATCAGTTAAAACATTTCCAAACATGAAATCCCATATCAAATCAGGATTCTATTTAATTTTATCCTTGAAATCGTTATATGTTCCGTTAAAACCTGCTGTTCTGATAACTATAAAGAATAAGACCCTTTCTATCGTTAATGTATACAAACCCCTATAAAGGGACATTGGATAAAGAAGCTTATTATAAAACTTTTGAGAATTTTCTCCAGCATTATCACCGAATAAGTATTTAATACCTAATCTATCAGTTGGATCTTTTGGATTAACATATGACCAATAAGCCTTAACAATAGGTGCAATAAGTTTACAAAATACGCTAAACACGCTATATTTAGACTTTGGTTTAAAGTTAACTGAGTAACCAGCCTTTTCAATTCTATTAACAACTTCATTAGGTGTATATATTGAATTTGTCCATGGATTTGGATTGTTTGGATCTTTAGTTTTTGTGAATAACAATTCCTTATATGCTCTTAGAGATTGTTTCTTACGATCTGCTACAGTTTGATTCTTCGAATAATATTCGCTATAAACACCATATTCAGAAGGTTTTAACTTATATCCATTCATAATAATTGTTTTACCATTTTTATCATAAACAATAACATCTTTAATACCATCATTATTTATATCATGTAATCTGGCTCTCCAACCATTTTTTCAGCCCATAGTTGAGCATTTGCCATAGATGATGCAAGAGGAACTCTTTGTAATTCCATTTTATGATTAAGAATTAAATTAATAAGTGAATTGTATAAATCTTGAGAATATGGTGTATAACCACGTTCTCTAACATGTTATTGTTCATCTGGAATTTTATCCTTGTATTCAGCTAAATATTCATCATCTTTAAGTTTTTTCTTAGGAGCAATGTTTCTTTCAATCCATGGGAGGTCATTAGTTGTATATTTCTTTCGATCTTCGAAATTCTTGTAATTCATTTAATAAAATAAAAAAAAATCATATTACTAGAAATTATAGGTATCATTTAAACCAAAGTATTTTTAAAATAATGTTGGATTCACGTAACCATTTGGTTACAGTCAATCGATGTGATTGCCAAAATGTTATTTATTGCAAAATTAATAATTATTGGTTATTTGCGTCAATATATAATTTATCATGTTCTCTGAGAGATTTATATTTGCTCCATATTTCATTAATAGTTTCAGAAATGTTTAATTGGTATAACATATATTGTAATTGTTGTCGAAAATATCCTGAAAAAATAAATATTGTGGATAAATTTGATTTAAGATTTGTTGATAATGCTTTCCAAAAATGTATTAATACGAAAAATGAAAATTGTATATAACGGCATTTGGTCATAAGATCATTAAATATAGATGTTTGGTCAGAAATTGCCTTAGTATTTGTAGCATCTTCTAAAATAACAACTGTATGAAAATAATCTAAATCAAAATTGCTAATAAATAATTTCTCAAATTATAACACTTAATAATAAGTGGATGGATATAAAACCTGTGACATTTGATTTAAAGGGTAACAGGAAATATTATATGAATATTTTTGGGTCAAAGAATACGGTAATTATTGATTATTTTAGTTCTAATAATTTTGTATGGTTATTTGTTGTTGAAATGAATAACAGAAAATTGTATGCTGTATTATCACCAAAAATAAAATCAGATAATGGGTCATGGAAATATCCTCATAATACACAAATTAATCATAATTTCAAATATGTTATTTCGTCATTAATTTCTCTAATGGATAAAGGATTAATTATCAAAAATATTTTATGTGATCAAGAACCATCATTTATTTCTAAGCAATTTCAAAATTGGTGTTTAGCAAATGATATCACAATTAGATATTATGAAAAATATAATGTTAATAATATCGATGATTCGCTACAGGAAAATACACGTGGTAATCATACTACGTTAGCAATTTTGGATAGGATATGTAGAACAATACCTACTATGAATTATAATATGGGTTATGGTACAGATATTACGCCAGAACGTATGAATTATTTAGTTAATGAATACAATAATTCACTTAATGTAACATTCTCTATTTTTTTCAAAAGACCAGTTGCTCCAAACGATATGATAGGCAATTGTTATGGTCTTAACGATCGCAATCCAACTTTAGCAAAAAAGTTGACAGAATATATGGAACGTAAATATTGTTTGGAAATGGCTAAAGAAAACTTTGTAACGGCATCTATGCCTAAATATGATGTTATTGGTAAAATTGTCGAAGTTTATAATATGGCACATTTCATGGATAAAATTAAATCAAAAACGTTAGGAAAATTTAAAGTTATAGATAAAGATGGTGGATTGTTCGTTTGTAAATCTCTAAAGAATTCTGAAATTATTAAAGTACCACGATGGATGTTAAAAATTATTTATTAACGTTTAAATATTTTTATTTCTTATAAATGACGTTTAAATATATTAATGGTTCCGTGAAAAATTTAAAAGATGTTATACCCTTTGAAATTATCAAAAGTTATAATCCAGAAATTATCATATTTAATAACCCAGAAGAATTTCAAAAATATTTTAATTTACATGAAGAAGAATTTAACAAATTAACCACATATAAATTAAATACAAAATATAAGATACCTGGTTACAAAATTACTAAACGTAATATATCTGGCGAATTTAATTCGCAATCAAACAATAAATCATTTGCTATAAAGTTAATTACAGATTATTCTTACAAGAAATATAATGGGAATAATGATGAAATTAATGAAAAAATTAATAAATTAGAGGAAGAAATCGATGAATTAATTATTCAAATTAAGAAACTAATGAATGCGCTAAATATAATCGTTTAAGAAAAAAATTGGTATTATTTGCGAATTTTATTTTTATTTAGAATATGAATGCCATGATTAGTTGAAAACGTGAAGAATCAAAACAATCTCAAAATGTTAATGCTAAACCTGAAACCAATGTTTAGGTTAACGCATCACAAGATAATACCGATGAACCATTTACAGTTAAATATCGTGATATACCCACTGAAGAAAACCCAGAAATTAAAATGTTGAAAAATGAAATAGAAGTTCTTAATTTAGTTATTCAGATGAAGCGTGATAATCCTATTTACATTAATAAATTAATTATTGCTGACGATATAATTTTGATGAAATTCATTAAGCTATTAACTGATGCTGATGATATTCAGTTAGATGTTGAAGATATTGATGAGGGATGTATAACAAAGAATAAATATCGTAAGGTTAACGCAATTTATGTTATTAAGGGTGATAAAACATATAATTTAAAGTATGATTACCAAGAAGTTTCTAAATATATGAAAGAAATCGGAATACTTATTAAGGTTGTGTTCTGAAAAATATTTTAACAAAAATAATATCGAAAATTATTTTTGTGTATTTATTTAGATAAATATTCTGGTATTAATGGCTTAACTTTTCTCTGAAACTTTTCATAATGAGCAATTTCACCGTTTTTATTAATCTTAAATCTTGTTCTGGTAGATAATAGGTCAAAGTTTATTTCATGACCATCGTATAAATATTTGTATAATTTTTTAACATTACCATCGAAATGTTTATTGGCAAAATCTACAATAGTTTCTTCGGGAATATCCTTCCATCTAAAATGTTGTGAATGTTCACCATTATAATTTTCTAATTCATCATAATATATTTTCTTACCGATAGAAATATGATAAGTGCAATAACAATTAGGTAAATCATCAAAATCGTTATGAAATTGTCCCATATCTATACCAATAAGTTCTCTGTTATGTAATTTCTTAAATTCCTCAGCCAATGTATTAATTAAATTATCTTGGATATGAATACTATCTGTATCTTGATAATAAATTGGTATGTTAAGATCTTCAGCTAAACACATTACTTCATTCATAATACGTTTTGACATCGTTTAAACACTTACGCCAAATACTGGATTATTAAATTGTGTATCTAATACTTTATTTAATTTAAAGAAAGTTATATCAGAATTTTCTATTTTATATGTTTCTTCAACTTGATGCCAATGTGAATATAAGTAATAATCTGCTTTGGAATTATCTACATAGGCATTTTTTGTTTTAATGGATTTCTGAATAGATTTACCGTAACTAGTATTCATAATAAGTTTCAGAACTTCTTGTGTGGGATTCTTTTCTTTTTTCTATTGCCTACGTAAATCATAAACCTTACAAATAACATTACGAATGCGATGTGTTCTGTTACCTAACTAATAAATTCCACCAATTATTTTTTATGAAATTTCTTGATATTTGACCTAATCTTCTAATATAATTAGATCCACACGCATATTACAACATTCGTTCACATTATGATTTAGTCACATTTTATCCTTTTTAACTATTAATGGGAAATTTCTGGATTTATTTACTGAAAAAATTCGATATCCACTACAAAATAACTGATGTAATTATTATCTGTAGGAATTGTCTGATTTTCTTCAAAACAATGTTTTAATAAATAATGTGGTGAATTCTTATCATAAACCTTATCATCAATATATTCACTGGGAATTATTTGCGGTTTACCTTCAACTTCAAATAATCTGGCCATTGCTGATGGATATAAACTACACGCATCAAAATCGTTAAGTTTATCTTTGATTTTATATTTGAAATTATCTCTGGTCAGACATCTACCGCCAAAAATAGCACCCATTATATAATCTTTAGTATTTCTGGAAATCTCATATAAATTACCATTTGGATAAAATACTTCACAATTTAAGAATTTATTTGCTAATGATGGCGCAGTTGTTATATTAAATATATCGATATTAATTAATTCAGATAAACATACCTGACGAAATGTGTTAAAACTTATACGCAAAACATTTACATCTTGTGTACAGTAAAATTCACAATATTTACTCTCTAACAAGCTTGATAGATTCTCTAATAAGATTTGCAGATGCTATAATTAGTTTAATTGAACTTATAAATAATTAGCAAATGTATATTTTAGAAATAAACCAATTTTACACGTCAAAATTAAATACAGTTAATATGTAAACACATCACTTTTCACGACTCTTTATTATAATAACGAGTTTTGATAATGCGATATTTCGATTATAATTTTGTTTGCTATCTAATACGGATTATTTTTATATATGATTTAATTTTTTCGTAAACATTTGAAAAATTCCGTTCAATTTTTTTGAATGCTTTTTGTTTGTTTAATGCATATAGAATTTCAATTACTATTTCAGTGAAATTTTATAAACGTTGTCAAAAATCGATTTTTCGTTGAAATTTTCTTGTTGATTAGGTATAGAACCTTCAACAACTTCCCTTAATTTTGACAGCCTTTACAAAAGTGTAAAATTTAATTATTATCACGTTTATGTCTTAGCTATACTATAAAGATGCTGAATTTCGATCAAATTCTCACTTTTCCTAGATATTTCAAGATTTTTCACCATTTACTCATCATCACCTCATACTTAAACTACAAAACGATATTATTGTAAACATCATATTTTATAAAGCATAGAGGTTGAGCGGTGTCCAATTCAATAGCTTTGATTCTAACTCGTAGTTGAGCTTTGTGCTTTTTCTAATTCTTGAACTTCATCACATAAATAAGATATTGTGTTATCCTAATATCATGATTACCAATAAATTTAATATCTAAATATAAAGAAAAATTATATTATGTCAGTACAGGCATTGCCAATGCTTTATATGAGACGAAATAAGATACTCTATAGATTATCAGCTTTCTCGATTTCGATTTGAAGGAATATATATATTAATGTCAGAATGGAAAATATACATTTACAACGCAAGAAGAAATACAACAAGAACAATAATTCAGTTATTGAATCTTGGAGATTTGAGTAAAGGTGGTAATTTGGCCATTGGTGGTCTTGGATTCTTAAGCGGTGGGAGACCCTTGACATTGGACTGACCGAGTGCATTTCCATGCTTAAACATCGCAATACTCGCGTGATTTAAAGCTGGAGGAAGCGATGGAACGTTAGATTGAGGATGTAGCAATGGACCCTTTATTTTCATCGTGTGTTGGAAGAAAAGGGCTCTGTTGAAGACATTTTTCCTCGGATTTCTGGGTGATTGAATATTTAATGAAGGCAAATTGCTCAAATTATTTGGCTGGTGGACTTGGAAGGCCTCACTGTTGTTGATAACTGGCGATTCAAGAGCGTTTTTCTCAGCCAAAACATTCTGAACTTCTTGTTCCACTCTTTCGTTATGCGAAACCATGTTTCTTCTAAATGTCTCGAAGTCGAGAGCGCGGTAAAGAGTGTCTTTTATCGATATTGCCTGTGGCTGATCATTTTCAACTCCATTCAAAATCGCTTCCTCTAGCTGCTTCGAAGTCATTTTCACGTTCTCACAGAGTTGCTGGTCAACAATTTTCTCGACAAATGCGCAGTATTCCTTGAAGATTTTGTATTCTTCAATAGAATTAGTCTCTGAAGGCTTAAATATCTCACAGCTGGCCAACATGAAGTCCAGGATCTGCCCCCACCACATTTCGCTAGACAAAAAATCAATTATGGAGTCAAAAATAGTGTTATTGTCTCCCATAACAGATTTTGATTTGTTTTTTGAAGACGTTGATAATTTTTTCTTATGTAAGGAAAGTGGCATTATCCGACATGTAAAGTTGTCTGAAACTCTTGTTTTATGTGTCAAAATATTAATATTTTTTGACATGTAAAGTCATATAATCATTCAAATTATGTATTAGTTTTTATTTCAAAATCCCGTCTGACGGGAAGAACTGGAGACTACATTGACACAGGTACCGCGCATGTTAGTAGCTAAACTCACAGATCTTCCTTTCACCCGCCATCATTAAGAAATCAAAGATTTCCACTTCAGAATGCCTCTGAAGAGCAAAATTAAATGCTTGATTGGGACTTGCAGCCAAAGTGCTAGCAATCCAGTCCACAGTTCTTCCTTTCAGAAGTATTCTGTGGAGTAAATCGCTGATTATTTCGAAAATCGAGTCTGAAAGGAAGAACTTTGGACTGAATTGCTAGCATTTTGGCTACCAGTGCCAATGAAGCACTTAATTTTTCTTTTCAAAGTAAATTTAAACAAATATAGGATATCAATCTTCCAATAATCATTTATAATCACATGCCACGTAAATATTTATTTGTCAAATATTCATGTTTACATGTCGGATAATGTCACTTTATGTTACTTTTTCGTGACAACTTTCGGTACCCAACAGATACATTAATGTAATATTGGTAGGGATGCAAATCTGGAAGATATTTTGGAATTTTTTTGATTTCTATTTTTGCAATCTTCTTTTTTTGTCGTTTTTTGTCAAATAAATTATTTACTGGACAAAAATTCATGAGTTTTCATGTTTTTGCTTATGTTATAAAATTAAATTTCTTATTTGCAGACTTGTTTTTTCCAGAAGTCCATTTTTTTATCTTTTAAAAACTATTTTATCCTCCAGATTTGCATCCCTATTATTGGCTGATCTAAAATCGAAAATTTCTTATCTAAGCCCAAAAAAATGGGACTGGGACAAAATAGAACAACGTGCTTTTCTGACATGCAACTTATTTTTGACATGTAAAGTCAGGATGTCAAAATAAAGGAAAGTGACGTGTTTGCGGGAAAAATTGAAAAAGTATCAATAGGTTGAAATGGATTGAACTCAATGTTGGAAGCCAAAGAAGACTTCATTATGAGTAGTTGTGGCCTTATAGTGAAGGATGTTATTTGTGCTATCAGCATCCTGACGATAGCACAT
>JALKBU010001504.1:0-10170 GCA_023091735.1 Trichomonas tenax
ACTCTCTTCCAAACGTCAGCATGTCTTGTTTTACTGAATACATCAACCTTTTTAACAGTTTCAGTTGTTCCACAATTCGATATTACGTATGCTTCAAAGATTGCATTATCAGTGGAATATACAGATCGACCATTAGCAAGGACTTGATAAGATCCTGAGAAATAAACTGTATCATCATTTCCCATCCAAATTGCCGGATTGTTTGTGTTTGGAATAGCTGAAGCATCAACTTATGTAGCAAGTTTATAAGTTCCTTTATCTGTAAATAGTAAATTAGTATTGTATAAATCGATCATATTTTCTCCCTTAGGGCTAATATTAAATGTTGTATAAGAATTATCATTAATGTCTTTCGGTGACGCTTGATCTTTTGAGGGTACATAACGTCTATTAGTATCACCAACCTGAATCGCATTATCTATTATTTCAAAGTAACTTCTTATCTGATGATAGTGCTCAACTGGTGTGAATTCGTTTAGTTGTTCGTTCTCCATTTTTTATTAAAGATAAAAAATAATATTTAATGTAAAACTCTTACTCTTCTTCTTAATGAAGTTCTCGACTGAGTAATAATTTTTTCTTTTTCTACTTGTTCAGAAATGTTAGAAACAAATTGCTTATTCTCTTCCGTTTCCTTTTGACGTTCAACTGGATTTTTATTTAAATCATTTGATTCAGTACTGCGTTCTAGAACTTCTAACATTTTGTCAAGAAGTTTTTTATTCGTCACTGATTCATAAATGGTAACATTTTCTTTTTCTACTGGTTCAGTAACTTGCTCTTCATTAACTACGGCACGCAACCATTGATTGCAACCCAAAGGGCTCTTTGCCTCAGGGCTGAAAGCCCGTTCTACAGGTTTTGATTCAGTTGACGTATTAGTTAATGGAACCTTTCTTTTACGAACTTGAATTTTACCATTCTTGTCAGTCATAACATAATATAATGGATGTTGTATTCCTTTTGCATCATTAATGATTATTGAATTTCTCTCAGATCTGCTTAAGCTCATGATTTAATTGGTATTAAAAAATAATATTTTAAATTTTTATCCAATATAAAACTATGACAGACTTTGAAACTTTGAAATCGACATTAAAGGAAGAAATATTAAAGGAGCTTAGCTCCAAGACCGAAGGTCATGAACTCAAAGCAACAACGAAAACAAGAAAGACTAAAAAGACTGAACAAGCTGATGAAGGATTTACATCCCTAGAAAATAAACCAATTAAGCCTAAACGTAAGTGTACAGAAAAACAATTAGCAGCACTTGCTGCAGGTCGTCAGAAAAATCCGAGGTGGATCGCAAAAAGAATGAAGGAAGAAGAAGCTAAGAAGAAAGAAGAGGAACGGGCTAAAGCCCGTGAGGGACAAAGTCCCGAAGAAAAGAAGAAGCTTGAGGAAGAGAAGAAATCCGAATAAATTTTCTCTCATAACCACTAAAATTATGTTTTTCAAATTTTTTACTTCATAAATCCTTTCGCTTTCTTTCATTAGTTAGTTAGTTTGCCATAAATTATTTTAAAAACTGAATAAATTTCTCTCATAACCACTAAAATTATTTTTCAAATTTCTTACTTCATAAATCCTAATCTTAACTTATAAAGTAACGTAAAACATCAAATTTAAACATTTTCCACTAAAATTATTTTTCAAATTTCTGACTTCATAAATTCCTTTCGCTTTCTTTTCTTAGTTAGTTAGTTTGTCATAAATTATTTTAAAAACTGATCAGATTTTATAAAGTCATTAGTTTCAAAATCAATTTTAACGTTAATTTTGAAAGCAATTCAAAAATTTATTCTCTATATGGGGGACCCTAGCTTGTAAAATTAACTCTGTCGTGTAAATGTATATCATTAATAAGTATTGTTTTTATAATTTGTGATTTCAGTAATTATATAAAAAGATGTTCGCAGAACTCGTGGCGAAGTCACGAGTTCTGCGAACATCTAATTACTAACTGATGTAAACATTTTACGTTTAGGTTTTAACGCATTTCGTCAGGTATGTTTATCCGAATTAATTAATATAGATATATATAATATATCAACAGCACCGTTATTTGCAAATAAATTTTTAAACAGTAAAGTATTTTATCCAAATGGTAATTTATATGAAATTTCCGGAAATATTAAAGATTACATAATGGGTGCTATTTATAGCGGTAAATGTATGACTAGAGATAATTTCAGATATAAAATCCAAGATAAACTTAACGATTTCGATGGGTGTAGTTTATATCCATCAGCTATGGCCAGATTGTTTGAAGTTGAAGGTAAACCACAATTAATTCCCAGTGAATATATCGATGATAAAATTTATGATAATAATTCACCACATTATTTATTTAAGCATTGTTTTGAAGAAAATCAGACAATTCCTACAGATAATAATTACATCAGTTATTTTGTAGTTGATATCGAAATTTGTTCAGTAAATAAATCTAGACATTTCCTATTAATAGTTAAGCGCGTAACGCAGTCTAATTCCATTGATCCAAAAGATAAAATAGGATTGAATGGGCACGGTGTGACCTTGACCGTATGGAATCATAACGTAAATGAATATTGTAATATGCGTGTGGATCTAATTACATTAGAAGATTTGGTCAAATATCAAGAAATTTCATATAAAATAATTGGTGGAATTTATTGGTTAGGTAATAGAACACATCGCATTCGTAATGTTATTCGTAAGGTTTTTGATTTGCGTAGACAATATAAAAAAGAAAAAAAATCCCACACAAGAAGTTCTGAAACTTATTATGAATGCTAGTTACGGTAAATCTATTCAGAAATCATTTAAAACAAGAAATGCCTATGCAAATAATTCCAAAGCAGATTATTACTTATATTCACATTGGCATCAAGTTGAAGAAACATATAAAATAGAAAATTCCGATATTACATGCTTTAAATTAAATAAAGTATTAGATACGCAATTTAATAATCCAATTTTTGGCGTAAGTGTTTTATCGATGTCTAAACGTATAATGAATGAAGTAATGTGTTTAGCTGAAGATCTTAACATACCAATTTATTATCAAGATACCGATAGTATTCATATACTTTAAAGTATATGTTTTATTATCTTTGATAACATCAAGATACCGATAGTATTCATATCCAAAATAATTTAATTAATATATTAGCTGAAGAATTTAAGAAATTACATCACAGAGAACTTATTGGTACAGATATGGGACAATTTCATAACAATTTCGATGAATTACCTAACTGTTATTGAACTTATCACCTTTCTATCGGTAAGAAAATTAACTATGATGAAGCTTCAATTAATCCTGAAATAGGTTATAGAGAACGATATATTGATTCAACATTAATGCTTTTTGATAAAGGTTATGCTTTTTATAGTTTGCGAAATAATTTATACAGAAAAGATTTGGAAAAGGCAAAACAGGCGGAAAGGATAAAATGAATGAAACATAAAAAATGAATTAATATTTTTATAAATAATAAATGCCGAAGATTAGAAAAGGATTAAAGAGGAGAAGAACTTTATTAAGACGACCTAATGTTGAATTAGAACCAATTAATCCTAAAGACATACCGCAACATTTACTTGATAAAATGCCTTCTGGGTATAAACTTAATCCATCAATGACGGATTTACGAAGAACAATGTTGAATTCATTAACGCAGCTATACGCTTAGAACTTTTTCCTGAAATATACAACTATAATAAATAGCAAAATTATTAATCCCATTTAATAAAAATTTATTTTTGTATAATTTTTAACGTTTTAGCTTAGAAGTAACCCATGAACCAACATCCATAACAACATCGTCAGTATTTATCACGGGTTTTCTATCGCCATTATTATTCACACCAAATTCAAATCCAACTTTTGGTAATTTTCCCTTAAGTTTATCACCGAATTGCACACCGAAAGAACTAGCTACAGGTTTAACAACATTATCAGTTATCCATTTAAAGCCAGATTTAATTCCTCTTCCAATTTTCTTATCAACATCTTTAAGCTTTTTCCAAAATCCCCAAGCCATTTTAATTATAAATAAAATGCGCAACAATAATATTTTGAGTCCAACTTTTAAAAAAAGGTTGGCCGAAATTAATATCATTATTTATGTTTTTTATTTTTATTTAAAAATGAACTCGGCATTTAATACAAGGCTAAATAACAACAATTTACAGGGTAATGTAGCACAATATTTTGAAAATCTAAAATCCCTGGGACAAATTAATGATGGTATTAGAAGTTTTCAATTATGTACAGTTGATTGCCATGACCAATCAGCACCATTTACCGAAGGACAAGAAACAAGAATTGCTATAACACATTCTGATTTTGATATCACACAATTGACAGATGAATTTCTTACATTTAATGTTAAGTTAAATCTACACTTAACACACACAAATGTGCCTCTAGCGAAGAGCAAGCTCTTCGCCCGGCTAGGATAATAAAAGAAGTGAAATGACATCCTACAGTTACAAATAGGTATTAATTTAAATTTAATTTAATTGAATATATGATTGAATAGATATGTGTAATTTGATGACATAAACGAAATTATTTGCTGATATAATTTGTGACCCTCTTAACCTTATTTTTATAAATCCTGCTCGGACCAATAAAAATCTTCATATCTTTGAATTGATTTATACTAATACTTTTAAACAATGATATAGTCAACAGCAACTTAGAACTGAATATTAATATTCATTTAATTAGACCTGATTCCCATTATCAGCATTCCTGGATATTCCGAAAAATTTCAATTTTTTTAAATAAATGCCAAAAATTATGCTGTTCCTCAAGTATGCGGGATCACTCCAATATGGAACAACTCCACATGCTTGAGCAGCAACAGAATTTTTGGCATCAACACTCTAATGATATTCTGAGAGGTGTTTTTGGCTGAAATCTCAATGCTGCTCCATTATACAGGGTTGATACATGATGTACCTCCCCATATGATGGAGCAGCACTGTGATTTCAGCTAAAAAGAACAATAAACGTGCATATAATTTGAGATTCTGGACTTTTTCAAAATATCCAGGAATGCTAGTGTTAGATCCACTACCCATCAATAAGCAGTCATTCTAGCATCAGTATTCCTGGATATTTTGAAATAGTCCAGAATCATCTAAAATTAACTCTTTTTTAAGTAAATACAAAAAACTCTGCTGCTGCTCAAGCATCTGGGATCATTCCAATATGTAACAACCCCACATGCTTGAGCAGCAGCAGAGTTTTTGGCATCAACATGTTCCTTTCATTTTTTTTTTTGATATTTTTATATACCAAATATACATCGATTACATCAAGAAGAATTATACGATGTGGAAATCACTGATTATTTCAATTCTCTAAATGAAATAATTCCAAAAATTGAAAATGCACACCTACAGGAATCAGATCTGAAAGAGCTTTGCAGCGATTTGTTTTCCAAATTTTATATTAAAAGATTGCAATATCAAAGCACGTTGCATGCAATTTCATTGGTTATATGCAAGCTAGTTTCGATTTCAAATGTGAATACAGTCTATTTTCATGAGTTAGATATCATAACTCTTGCAATTGAATTATTTAGTTCATCTGAAGACGAATTGAAACATGCAAATTTGCAAATATTCCTAGCTTTTTCAAATACTTTTGACTTTAATGTTAATGCATTCATTGAAATTATCCAGCAACAATTCGCAAATGTTTACTCAAATGAAGTGCATTTATCTATTTTAATTCAAATTTTTAGCAATTTGATTACACAAAAGTTTAATGAAAACATACAGTGCCTGTATCCTAATGTGTTACATGCAAGTATTGAGCTAGTAATACCAAACTTAAGTGCATTTTCTCATCTTCTAAATCTTTTATTGGAGCATTTCTCGCAATATTCGTCATGCTCAAGGTCAGAACTACATTATTTCATGGAGCACTTAACCATCAATCAGATTCATGAATTATTTTGTTATGCTGAAAATGAAATAGTAGAGCATTTCATGCATACTTTAAATGCCGAACCACATAATGCAGATATTTTACGCTTTGTAACATCCGAAGAAAGTATTTATTCTATCTACAAAGCAATAAGAAATCGATTCTCGTATAATTTGAAGCTTGAATTTTTGCATTTGATGAAACGTTTTTTACATCAGCTAGACGATATTTCAGGTCGTAAAAATAATAATTATGAAAATATTCATGAATTATTTTAACAATTTTGAAAACGAAGAAGATGAACCAGTATTGCTTTTAGTTAATACAATGCTCGTTCTATGCTCATTGCCATCAGCTCAGCTTTTAGCAAGGGTATTGATTGAAGAAAATATCGAAATATTTGATCAAATGATTAATAATAATAGTGAAAATGATGAAATTTGTGAAACAATCGAAATACTAATGGATACATTAATTTTTTTCTAATGTATATATTTGAAGTCATTTTTGAACGAATCAACATTAAAGAGTATTATTATTCTGACTTAGAAATTTCCTCATGAAATGCAAAGTATTTTATTTTTGCCAACTTAGATATTTTTGCTAAAACTTTAAAAAAATTCATTTTATTAGTTCTTTGTTTAACATCATTGAGGCAATTATAATCATGATTATGCAAAAAAGTACATTCTTCCATAATTGTGTTCTGATTTATGCTATGTGCAAATGGAATTTCATGTGCAATTATGTGCCTTATTTGCAAATGAATTTAACATATGCATTTAACTTATAAATGTGCATATGAATTTTATATATGCATATGGAAACCTATATGCATATGAATTTCATATGCACATGGAAACCTATATGCATATAGGTCACCTAGTTGCAAACCAAAAAATTAAATGCACAAGGGCATTATATCTATCAAGGAGTTATTTCATATTGCTGTGTTGATCATTCTTCAAATATCTATCAAGGTTTAATCGAAACACGCACTTTTAACTATGTTATTAATTTTTCAAGTGTTGTAAACTGCTCGACACCTGCAATCATTGCTTGCGTCTATCAAAGTTCTAATTTATTTGTATCAGACTGTAATTTTATTAATATTGATTCTCCATATTGTTTGAAAAATGGACTGCCAGCAAAGAATTCGATGACAGCAGAAAGGTGTTACTTTGAGAATATCACTACAGTATGTTTAATGCTTATAGAGATTCAATTAAACCAAATAGGTTCCATTTTAAGCTTCCTAATATATAACCAGAACCCGAAGTATTTATAAAAGAACAAGAAATAACTGATATCTTGGAATGAAAATAAGAATAAATCAATCGTCGATATATAATAAATAAATAATGTTTAGCTTTTTCAGGTCTGTATAATCTGAAAATAAGTGATAAATTAAAATGAAGTTGAAAGGGGGAGGAACAAGCACCTGGCACACATCCCGACATTCGAAAATAACGATAATGTCAACGCCGGAAACATTGTGCACAAGGATCTAATTTATATTTGACATTTTCTTCATCATCTACTTTAGGATTTCCACCAATGAAAATTTCATTAAATTGTTTCTGTGTTAAATTAAGAATCTCTTGTTCTGCCAACATTTTAGAAAATGTTAGAATGCAATCATTTGAATGGTTGTCTGTGTACTCCATTATTTATTAGAGAAAAAATATATTAATTTTTTCATAATCCCAATAATTTCTTATAATTTGTTATTAAAATATATTGTTTAATTAATAAATCATAACAATAAGAATTTAGATTATTAATTAAACCATATATTTTAATAACAAATTATAAGAAATTATTGTGATTTCGATATAAATTATAGGAAAATTGTTTATTTTATATATAATAGGGAAGTTATGATTATGGATATTCTCAGAGTGGGGATTTACCATGGGTGGACAAAATTTTGGACTACCACAAAAAATCACATTCTGTATACTACTATATATGTTACCCTCGTTTTCGGAACTTGTGAGTTTGGAATAATTCAAGGTTAATAAATTGTTTGAAAGGTTTGCTCAAAACAAACTCGTTCTTGATATAATCGAACTTTATGGTATCTTGCATATCATTAATGTCAATCCCATTGAGTACTACTATATACTTATAAAGTTTGCTATGGCTGCAGAAAGTCTGAATTTCGATCGTTATAACCTCGAGAATTAATATGTATGATAATATTATCAATATGTTGTCTTCAGATCCTCATATCAAGAACCATAATAGAGATGATATGTGCATACATACTCAACTTATCTTATATTGAAGGTATTAAATACATCAATATTTTCAATTAATGTAATAGTAGAGAAAGTTATAAAACCAACAAATGAATGATTTACCGCAAATTGTCACTTTTATAAAAAATCCTTCATTTTTTATAAGTTTTCATGGCAAAGCCTTTATTTCTCGGCCATGGAGTTGAAGTAGTTCATTTTGCGTGGTTTTCATTTCAACAGAATTATATTCAATTCCCTGTTGTCGTCAAAAGCTTAGCAAATCCAAGCATTTTGTTTTCATACATGAAAGAAAGTTATCTCGAACAATTAATTAAAGACAGAGACGTAGAAAAAAGGTCATATGATGACTTTCACTTTTTCTCAGACAAAAAAGAAAAAAAGATTTGTTATTATGTTCCTAATGACAAAGTCGGTGATTTAGCCTATGCAAAATCTATATATGAAAGCTACTTGTGCCATTTTCAAATAGGAATATTGTTTGTAGATTATACTATAGTTTCAAATTTACACAATAATCCAACGAAGTGGCTTGCATGCATTTATTCAATAGATCAAGCAGACAAGATCCTAAATTCTAGTGATGAAAATTTAACAATAATAGGTTATGAATGTTTGAATGCTTTAATATTTGACCTGCAAGTTAATTATAGAGAATTAAGTGAGAGCACATATACCCTACGTGATGCTTTTCTTAGAAAATATAAAATACAACATGGGTGGTAGACGTTATTTTAAATTTCATTAATTTATAATAAATAGCCTATCAAGCTGTATAAACTGTTACTACGCAGCTTTTAGATACAATAAATACTTTGTTTATATCTCTAAGATAACTTATTTAAAAATATTTGCCACATCATATTTACATGCCAAATATGACATGTAAACATCATTATTGTTATGCTGCTTGTTTGAAAAATAAAGCAGATCTCCAATGATCTCGTTGACAATTTTCGATTTATTATGTCATGTGCAAGCGATTTAAAATACGTTCTTTTGTTGTATTAAATACAATTTTTCGTTATCAATCAATATCTTCAGCAACTGACAAACAAAGGCATGAATATATTTTTACTGCTCCAGATGCGTTCGAAAATATTCCTTCTAAATCTTAGTATAATTGATGTCTATACAAAAACATTCCTCAATATGACTTTTTCCGATGAATATTGCATCTAAATTAGTTTTATTATTTTAAAAATCGGTACCAGTGTTGCCTTTTTGGTTATAATAGCTAGAGTTGTCATAATTGTTGGAATCATTCTTGCCTTCATCATTCACAATCTTATTGGCATTATTCTCAACTGGATCATTACAAATCTTAAATCCATCCACAGTCATTCTTTCTTCATTGTTTACATTATTTCAACAGATACATCAGGCAATTTTTCTTCATCGCTCCTTGTCTTTATCAAGTAAATGGAAACAATGACATTAGAACCGACTTTTTATACACTGCTTTCTGTTATAACTGTCAGTTTTAGTCGAATATCAAGATTCAATTATCACATGTAGTATATTTCACAAAAGCTCAGCTCACACAAGTCCCATTTGATTTTTTTGTGAATACATTCCATGCAAAAAAGTAATTGCAATCGTTGATACCTGTTTCAATGTACTTTAATTTTTGACAATTTCAATTTTTATTTCCTTAACGTTCCAAAGCTATTACTGCATCTTTATATCCCTCTATTTATCGACATTCTATCTATACAAAGTACGTTTGCAAAAACAAAGTAATGAATCTCATAATGAAGAAAAAAGAAAAGGAAAAAAGCGCGAGGGGCATTGAACAGTTCTAAACAATAACACACTTCCTGATTTCTTCGATACATTCACTATTCATGCATTCATTATCGGTGTTCAGCTTCATAATGTCAATCTCTAAGCTTCGGATGTCGTTGAGTGACTTGTAGACATTAGTGAAATCTGATCCTTTAACTTCAATATTTGCGAGCTCTTTGATTCTCTTCATTA
>JALKBU010001505.1:0-10164 GCA_023091735.1 Trichomonas tenax
AAGTTAGTTTTGGTAACATAACTTTTAAATCGAAGAAAGAGGCTAAATCCTTCTTTAGTGATTACATCAAAAACAAAACAGTTATTGATGACGTTGATGTTAAAATTTTTGAGGATTTGCTAATGCATCATCCACGTGTGAATGAATTTACAAACGGATTTATAGGAATAAGAAGAAATCCTGACTTTGGAAATAATGAATTATATTTTCATCATAACTTAACAGGAATTGATGAGTCATTTAGTTATAAAAATTGCATTGACAGTTATGACGAAAATAATTTAAGACGTCGATGGTTCAGGGATTTAATCAGAAATGATATTAAAGAATTTAAAGAAAAGGTGTGTAAACCTAAATGTTGCCCATTATGCAAAAAGGAATGTGAAGATTATGATGTTGATCATGACAAGATTAAGTTTTCGGAGTTATTGAAAACGTTTTTGATGAATAATAAGATCAAATTTGAAGACTTAAAGGTAAATCATAATGTAAAAATCAGTGAAATAATTAATGATCCACAACTTGCAAATAAGTAGGTTGAATTTCATAAAAATAATTGCATCCTTCAATTCTTAGGTCATGAATGCAATGTCAAAAAGGGATGAAATTAAGATTTATTTTTGAATGTCAGATGTGGTTCCAGGGTTCCAGGTTCAGTTCCAGGCTTGGTTCCATGTTCGATTTTGTGAAAAGTTGTGGTTTTCAGTGATTTTCGTTGATTTTTCATGAAAAAAAAACGTATTTTACCTCGTTTTTTGGGTAAATTTCACTATTTTCAGTTATGGTTCCATGTATTTTATTTTTTAGTGGAAATGGTTTTTAGTTAGCTTTTAGGTTCAGCTATGAAATCATAAGAATTCAAGTGTCGACATTAAAAATAAATGAGTTCATGAATGAAATCATAACGTGCAAAAAAGATAAACCAAATTTCATAGTAAAATAAAATGTAATTTAAATCCAACCTGGAACCTGCCACCCTGGAACCATCGATATATAGAAAAAAACAACTATAAATTAATTTCCCCACTAACTACATCATTCACAAGTTCATTCATTACTTCATTTGCTATTTTTTTCAATCAGAAATGTCCATAATATTTCATTCATGAACTCCACATTTTCACCATTAATATCAGTAATACTAAACTTTAAACCAACCAAATCTTTTGATGATAAAATACTTCCTCATACCGAAACAATCAGTAATATGGCAATTTCAATATCACCACAACATGGTCAAAAGTTAAAAATATATTAGATAAAAGTGGGAAAGTTATCAATCGATTAACTCCAATATTGAAGTGATGTAATGTATAATTTATTTATCTTCTCTGAATGAATCAAAGTAATCACTTATTTTTGCATGTAATTTTGGAAGATGTTCTTTATAAATTATTTTTTCGAAAAAATAAAACTAAGTTAATTTTAAAATTAATTTTATTTTTTAATTTGTAAGTAAAGAATGACATCAGCAACTAAATACTTCTCCGTTAATACATTTGCGAAAATAATTAAGAAAAAATTCCCAGAAGCAAAAAGATTAGTTATAGCATTATCGAGGAACATTAACCAAAATATGGTTATTCATGCTTACCATTATGTTTTATCATTAATGGTAAGAAGAATTTAAACAAAACTATGGCTATGCTCTTTAAAACTAATTATATTAGAATTAATCTTAAAAGTTCATTCTCACAAATGATTAACACATCGAAACAGCAGTTCTTTGCTATTGATTGTGATTTAAAAAAGAAATTAGAATATAATAATCAAGAATATTTCAAATCAAAGCTCAACGTCATTCCTGATAAATTGAAGGATAAAATAATTCCTGACATTGATGAAATAGATCTTGATATCATAGAAGAATCAGAGGATTCCGAAGAAATAGACATAGATGACGAGTCTATTTAATCATAAAATTTATTTTTGTATAAAATGCTTGAAGAATTATTTAACAATTCCCGATGGAAAACATTTTCTAAATTCTATCCTATCGCTGCTGAACATGGTTTTTCAAAGCAAGACGTTCGACAATTTTTAAATAAACATATTGTTCATGACAAATTAAAAATAGATTCCTCGAAGTACTTCTTACCCATTTATTCTAAAACTTTTGATTCATATCAATTCGATACATTGATTCAAAGTAAAGGATCATCGGCACGAAGTGCCTCTGGGCTCAAAGAGCCCTCTCCTGCCGCATTCTTGATATTCATAACTGTTAATTCACGAACAGGTTATGCTTATCCTTTAAGAAATAAAACAAAGATTCAGTAATGAATGCATTAAATGAATTTGTAAAAACAACTCATCCGAAAACATTAACATCCGACCAGGACTCAGCATATTTAAGTAAAGATATCACGTCATTTCTGCAGGAAAACAACATCACACATTACACAACAGAAAAGCATAACCATAACATATTAGGTATCATTAATCGACTCATTCGTACGTTAAGAGATTTAAACAGAGATAGAGATTTTACAATAGATTCAATGAGTAAATTTATGAAGACGTATACTGACACCATTCATTCATCAACAGGAATTCCACCGAATAAATTTAATTCCACTGATGAACAAAAATATATCGAACGCATGAATGCTTAAACTGATGCTATCAAGAGTGATAAAGAATTTAAATTACTTCCTGGTGAAAAGGTGAGAGTTGTCATTGATTCGGATCCATTGAAAAAGAAGAGATCTAAATTAAGTACAAATTACTATATCGTCGATTCTGAGCAGGGAAATGGTTTCTTAATTAAAGCAGCTGATGATTCAGTCGCATATTATCCAAGATATAAATTAATCCGTAGTAACGAAGGTAAATATGCTTCCACTATTGACGATGCAAGTTTTGGAATCATTGACGAGATCATAGATTACGATGCAAAGACTGACAAGTATTCCGTCATTTATGAAGGAGGTGTGAAGGATAAAATACCTTCTCGTAATTTAAGAGGTAATAAGCCCACACATTTAGGAGTTATGGAAGTTAAATTCTGGAAAAATAAAACACTTCCCGAACGATTGAGGAAATACAAAATTTAATGTTCAAAGCAACGGTTCCGTTGAATCGAGAAGTATGCCTTCAATATATAAAGCGTCTTTATTATCATCTGGAAGATATACAGGTGCTTTATGATCAACGGTAGAGTATAAGTCGACCCAAAACCCATCATTAAATCCCTTAAGTCTGAAATACTTTATATGTGTTAATGAATATTTTCGTGTATGACCTAAATAATCTTCATCGACACCCTGAGCTAAATTTGAATATAATATACAACTGTTACGATCCCATATATTTTTAGAAATGAATGGCTTCTCATTTAATGTTCTCGGTTCATGCTCGTTGTAATTTATAATATTCTTGAAATCATCATTCATGCTCTCAAAACTGAATTCGACACTGTATAAATAACCATTCACAGTTCTTTCATCATTTGTGTATTCATTAAAGGGTGGTTTAATTATAAACACAGATTCATGATTTTAATATTCAAAAAATGAGTGCATTAATTGAATAGGTTTATTATCATTCATTAATACTCGAATATCACGTAAATTATCAAATTCTTCATTAATACTAATCACTAAATCCTTTAATAATATGCTGTCATCAAAAAATTTCCTGACTCTTACAATGTCTTCTTTCAAGAATTCCCCTGATGATGGAGTTAATGGATCCCTTAATATTCGTTCTTGCTTTACTTTAATTGTGAAATCTATAAAACGAAATCCCTTCGTGATATATAAATTTGTGATCCCGACGATCTTATCATTCCGACTATTATTTAGAATAAACTCATTGGGTAGTTTGAAATGAAAACGATTCTTTTTTAAAGGATCACGACTCGCTCGTGTTGAATTAGAATTAAATAAGGCGTTCAATGGTATTTGTCTCATCATTTATATAAAAAATAAAATAAGGTCTTTATTCATCCTTGAGCTGTAACTTTAAATCCTTTACTTTGTTCTCTAATTTTATAATTTTCTGCTTTATTGCTTCTTGATCGAGGGGTTGCTTGATTTTTTGAAAGTGTATGCGTTCATTCTTATCAGTGATGACATAAAAACCTTCTGGAACTATTCCTGATTTCACATAATCCATTAGCATTTTTGTTTTCTGCTTCTGATTTAATTTACCCGACATTTATTATAAAATAAAAATTATTTTTTTAAATTAAGCTTGAAAAATTAACATTCGTTTTTGATTGAGATGCAGAACTTGGTTTTATAATATGCTTCATTCCTTTATACGCTCCATATAGAACAAAGGGAACACTTGCTGCTAATGCATAAGGTGCAACCCTACGAATTCGTTTATTATTAAATAACGGTTGTGATTTCTGCGGTGATGCTTGTCTGGAATTAGATGCTGATGCCCATGCACTCGATTTTGTAGAACTCATTTATAAAGTAATAAAAGTTTATTTATGTTTAATTTTCATTTTCCCTTTATTTATGTTGTGAAGGGTCTTTGACCACGGGCGCCTTGCGCCTTCGTTTCTATGTTTGATTACATTAATTCTAGCATTTTTGATACCCCTCCATGCTGAACCAAATAGTCCTGGAATATATGGTACCGCTGCATTTATCATACTTGCTGTTGGATTAATTACTGCATTTTCTGTTTCTAATAAATTCCAGTTCGGAGCATTACCGCTAGATGTATGTTGGAAATCTTTTACTTGCTTTGAAATTTTAGAGTTCGTTCCTAATAACATATCTGCAGCCGCTGGAGCATGATTAATTCCTATATCAACTGCTTTCTTTGCCGCAAACAGTGCTGGATGTGACATTAATGCAGCATCTATTAAAGGGCTTGCTTTATTATACACTGAACCCGCTATATTTCCAACGTTATTTTTTACCGCTTCTTTCGCATTAATATAAGTACCAGATGACTTAATTTTATTCCAACCATTTGATGTCGAATTTTTAAATTTTTGCCAAAATCCTTTATTATCACTACTCATTTAAATAAAAATTAAAATAATGTTGTTTTCGTTTGCTTAACATTATTATATTTAACAGATCCGTCTATTATGTGAAGTTCCATATATGAACGGGGTAAAATTAATTCTTTATATTTTTCCCATATCTCCCGCCAGTCTTGAGTCACTCCTGATTGTGTAACCATATTCTCTAAATCCTTTTGTGAATAGCCTTGAAAAATGACGAAATCAGTACATAGACGTTTAAGGTTAAGACATATATGTCGCCATGTTTGACACATTATACAAACAGTATAATTATAATGTCTGACTTTAGTTATGAAATTAGCTAATGGCGAATCTGGTTTATTAAGTAATGAATGTCCTCCGTAATCATCAAGAATGAGAAACGTATTTGAAGGATATTTTCTGAAAGGGTAAATTGATAATTTATGAAGAATGTATGATGTCAGACGCTTGGGGTCAAATGTTCCGTCCCTTTTACGTAATTGATGTTTTGAAATCATTTTTTCCATGACCTCATCAGTTTTAGTCATTCCTGATTGCAGGAATTCACAAATAGCGGAATACTTTCCTTTTTGTTTGACATTTTTATTTAAATAATTCATTAATTCGGAATCACTCACTTTAGTAATGGGAGCACTTACTTTTTTCATAAATGTTTTCGCTGTTGAGTCCATTGATCCACTCGTTGCTGATATCACTATTTGATAGTAATATGGGTCTGATTAAAACCTATCAGTGATCATAATATGACGGACAACTCCGTAAGTCTTTCCTGACCCCATCTTTCCACAGAAGAAATATATACCATTTGAACAGAAAGGATAGTCTTTACTGAATGGTAAAATCAGACCTTGATGTAGTTTCTTTTTGTTACCTTCTGCATCTGAACTCAAAATTTTATCGACTTCACTCGTAATATGTTTCATTTTATATTTTTTAAAAATTAATAAATGAACAATAAACCTTATAAAACAGAATATGTGTATACAAAAGCGTCCAAAATTAAAGATTCACGTTATATTTACGAATTCCCGAAACACTGGTTTGAAAATCCAGGAAAGAAGGCAATTGAAGTCAGAAGTGTAAAATTCATTCCAGCAGGACGTTCATTAATTTTATTTAACTTTTTAGTTGTTAAAGGTAATGAAAAATTCAGACCATTAATTAATGTTAGCCTTTCCGAGGGTGATTCTTTGAATACGTTTAATGAAATACTCAAACACGACTTATTATATCTTCATAGGCTCCATGAGCCCAGGATCGTAGATCCTTCGACAAAATCATCGACTATTGACCCGTTTGAGTATCAGATAGGATATAATCAATCCGATAATAAATTTCAATTTATGATTACTAGCAATAATAACATTTATTTCGAATTTGATAATTCAGAGAAATATGCGAGTGAAGATTTAAGGAGGACGTTAGGAATTGATGACGACTCAATTTTTCAGAATATGGGAAGGTACTGCACTGGATCTATTACTAAAGATGAACTTCTGCGATAGACTCCATCGAATGTTGAATTAGGTTTCGACTCATTAGGTCACATAATTAAAATTAAATTCAAAAATGTATGGAACCGTGGAGCTGTTGCTGTTAAGTCTTCACCATCTAATATCGGTGATGAATCATTCCTTTGCATCGCTAATGACTCATTAGCTCCTACTAAATATTATTCCGTCAATGGTTTCAATTCATCATTTGATATTACACTTTACAGTGTCACTGGTGGTGAAAGAGTGATTTTACCGAATGATGGAAGAGATGTTGTCATTGTTGAATTAATTTTAATTGCTTATTAAATGATGAATTTAGTATTTGATGACGGAGACAGTCTTGTTGTCATTGATGATGTCAGAAAGTGTGAAAATATTTTAAATCGCATGAATGAAATAAAGGCAAAATATTTTAATACAGGAGATATAAAAATAATGCTGACATTTTCAGATAATAATAAATATTATCAAATAATTATGTCAAGGAATACAAATGATAAAAATATATGATAAAAATATTTTTATAAGATATAAATGAAATTGTCGAATAAAATTTTATTTATTGTTAGTATATATTTAATTTCTCGCGAAATCAGGAAATGGTATGAGGTCATGCATGAATTCGTTGATGAAGAAGAGGAAGACATACCAGAAAGTGTAAGACATGTTTATATTTGAGTTATGTTTCTTCCTCTCTTTCTCGCTTTCATGTTCAAGTTTTCAACATTTCTGATTGTAACGCCTTTATCATCATGACTTAATATATTTATTGGGTTCACCTGCTGAACAGAATCTTCTAATACTGGGGGTTCACTCATTTTTTTATTGAAATAAAAGTTTTTTATTATAAAGTAAATGAGAAGTAAAAGTATTCTTGCTGGAGCTGTTAATGTTCCCATCGAGCCAACAAGTAATGTTGATTCAAGGACAACAAATAATAGTATCATTAAAAACTATAGCTCGGATAAATTAAGTAATGAAATGGAACTGAAAGACATAAAAGAAGCAACAGCTGCTGATTCCGTGAGAGTCGAATACCCACCGCCACCAGTCCCAATTATAACGAGAGAAGCAGATGTGAATCCTTATCATAGCACGAGGATGAATTATAAATCAGTTGATGAATTCCTCCTTTCATTATATCAGAATATACTGCTTGATCAAGATAAAAAATTAATATGTAACTTAGTCTCTCACGATCAAATTTTATTACCGAAAGAAGATCTTGAAACACTTATTGCATTAAAAACGGGTCATAAAGTCATTATTGATTTATTAGATCCTGAAACTTCATGCTGCCTTAAATATTCACCATTTCTGAAAATATCGCAGATAAGAGTTATTGAACAAGAAGGAACAAGTGGAGTTGATTTTAAATATAAATATTTGAATGATTACATGGACATTCTCACTAAATATAAAATTTGTTTGAAATATGCCCTTGTGAACTAAAAATAAATTTATTTTTATTCAGCTTCGGCGGCTAAGTTGTAATCATCAATTCTTATATCTGGTGGTCCATTTGGTCTTGCTTGAAATGCAAAGCAGCAATGTCTCAAGAATCCAATTTGTGGCTTTTCCTTAAATGGTGTGTCATCCTGCGATGTTGTAACAGTTAATTTATAAGTAATCGGTGAATTTGAAGCCTGTCCCTGTTAGAATGTAAAATCTGTTTCTGTAGGGAATCCCATTAAGAAATGAGTGGTATCATTGCTGACATAACCCTTGTCTTCGTTCGCTAAAGTCGTTAATGACTTCATAACATCAACATTAAAGCCAATCATATCATTATTAGTATTGCAGGCATTAGATACGATTTCGTAATATGCTGGGCTATTTGTAGATTCAGGTTCTGATGGAATTGTACCATAAGCTCCCATAAATAGTTGCACATCATTAAAAAGAGGATTCTCGAAATTCGTTAAGTATTCGGGTGTCTTTTGGAATAAGAACCAGATCGAATTAACATTAATGGGTGTACATTCTCTTGTAAATGTACATTTAGCATTTGATTTATTAGAAATTGTTCCATCCATGGGCATCCAGTCCATCAACTTAATTGGAAAACATAAAGCCTGATTTGTGTAATGTTCAACAAGTTCAGAATAAACTTTAGGATCTAATGAGAAGTTCTTGCCTAAAACAGCGCAATCTGTAAATTGTGCCTTAACTTTTGTAAGCTTTTGCACTCCAGTTGTTATTGTAATTGCCTTTGTCGATGAATCTTGAGTCACTGATGTAATCATTGTGAACTCCTGAGACCATGGAACGAAGTGATTCGTAAGTTTTGGATATTCAACTACTTTTGCAACATTGATAGGTGTGATTAAATAATCCTCGACAGAAAGAGGACAGACCTGCAAGGCATCACTTGTGAACTTAACTTTGATTTGAATGTTACCTGCAAAGTCAGGAATAAATCTTATCGCTTCGAATGGCAAGAATTTTCTAACAGGAAGCTTTAAAGGAATTTCAACATTGATTTCAGAATTAGCAGATTTACCTCCACAATCTACAACCTGACCAGATCTGACAGTATTAACTCTCTTCCATACGTCTGCATGTCTTGTTTTACTGAATACATCAACCTTTTTAACAGTTTCAGTTGTTCCACAATTTGAAATCACATATGCTTCAAATATTGCATTATCAGTGGAATATACAGATCTAACGTTTGCAAGAATTTGATAAGATCCTGAGAAATAGACTGTATCATCACATCCGAGCCATAAAGCTGGATTATTAGTATTTGGAATAGCTGAAGCAGCAACTGCTTTAGAAAGTTTATAAGTACCTTTATAAAAAAATAGTAAATTAGTATTGCATAAATCAATCATATTTTCACCCTTAAAGCTAATATTAAATGTTGTATATGAGTTATCGTTTATATCCTTCGGTGATGCTGGATCTTTTGACGGAACATATCTTCTATTAGTATCACCTACCTGAATGGCATTATCTATGATATCAAAGTAACTCCTGATTTGATGATAATGCTCTGCTGGTGTAAATTTATTTAATTGCTCGTTCTCCATTTATTAAGGAATAAAAAATAATATTTAATGTAAAACTCTAACTCTTCTTCTTGATGGATTTCTTGGAGTAGCATTTATTTTTTCTTGTGTGTTTGATTTTTGTGGTGTCTTCTCTACTTTTTCAGCTATGTTAGAAACGAATAATTTGTTCTCTTCTGTTTCTTTTTGACTCTCAACAGGATTTTTATTCATATCTTTCGATTCAGTACTTCGTTCAAGTACTTCAAGCATTTTTTCGAGAAGCTTCTTATTCGTCACTGATTCATAAACTGGAACAGTTGCGGGTTCATTATTTACTTCATTCTTTGTTGTAGGTAATGGAACTTTTCGTTTTCTAACCTGAATATTTCCGTTTTTGTCCTTCATGACATAATATAATGGATGTTGGATTCCTTTTGCGTCATTAATAATTATCGAGTTTCTTTCAGATCGACTCAAGCTCATATTTAATTTGAATTAAAAAATAGTATTTTTAATTTTTTATCCCATAATAAATCATGGATTGCGAACAATCGCGGGCACAGAGTGCCTTGACAGACATTGAAGCTCTTAAATCATCTTTGAAGGAAGAAATATTAAACGAACTCAAGGCAACACAAAAACCAAAGAAGAATAAAAAGTCTGAAGAAAAGACAGATGCAGGATTCACTCCAACAGA
>JALKBU010001506.1:0-10150 GCA_023091735.1 Trichomonas tenax
TCAATATTATATAAAAAAAAATTACCTTCATCTAAAAAAAAAAATTTAAAAAAATTAAATTTTTGTTTAAAAAATGGTGAAAAACATTAAAATTTTTCTTTAAAATAAGTTTTTTATTTTTTGGTGTAGGGGGTTTTTAAGGGGGGATTGTGAGAGAAATTAAAAAAAGGGGGACAAAAAAAAAATTTAGAAATAAAAAAAAAAAAAAAAAAAAAAAAAAAAAAAAAAAAAAAAAAAAAAAAAAAAAAAACAGATATAGAATTTCCAACGATGACAGTCCCATTCATTTTTAATATCTTTGCATGTTCTTTGGATATTGGTGAGAAAGACTCAATAAAATGTTTCCGACAAAATTTGCAAATTTTCCATCTCGAAAAATTTAAAACTTGATGCTGAGGACTGAATATGCGCCATTCTGGATTTTTTTAAAATGGATTACAACAATGAAGTTGTGTTTAACTTTACATAGTGAAGTTCTGGTGAAGGTAAATGTAAGTCGGTACTTGAGATTGATTTTTGAAATTTTTCATTTTCGATGATTTTTCTCAAGATTTCACCATTTTGTTTTTATGCTTTCTAGGATCTGATCCAAATTGCAAACTTTGATTTCTTCCTATATGGAATGTTTGAAGCACATATTATTTAACTTCCAGCCTCTCTTAATGATATTTACAATTACTGTCCTTCTAGACATTAAAATATCGAAGATAGGAGTTTTTTGGCGGAAAAATTTTGTAATTGCGTAATGGATGGCTAAGCGCATTTCGTTCATTAAAAGTATGTAATTATCAATTGCAACACATTGCTGTTGATGAATGAAATGAATTGAGACTGAAGAAGGAAAGAATTGAAGTACATCAGAACATGACAAATGTTCAACAAATTTTTTAGAACTGAAAAAATGAGCGTGCGGCACACATCGTAATTTTGTCCTGTTAAGAGGGATCATAAAGTACTAATGACACATAAATTAGCAGATATTGTGCATAATGGTGCATTTTATCATTTGCATAGAACAAAACTGCTGAACATGACTGATATAGAAATCTAGGCACAACATTCCAAAAATTATTAATTTTGATATAAAATTTCGCAAGCAAGGATCTTACTTTGGCCAACTTAATGGTTGCAATAGAGAATGGCACAAAAATTTATGCTATGGTCCTACTTGAAGAGTACTTAAATATTTCTATGTTATTTTCTCATAATCTATCAAAGTTGGCCTGACAAAAGACCAAATATTGCAAATCCATTATAAAATGATCTAAGCATATGGAAATTTTAAACGAATTTTGGTCTCGGAACTAGAAAATGGGTTATAACTCAATACATGAGTTATATATAGGTATGATATTAAAAATTAATGGGGCTGTCAGCGGCAAAGATTTTTTATATATGCTCAGCTTGTTCCCATCTATCTCCTAACTTGAGATGCTAAAGTATTTTCTCGACACCTTATATAAGCTTTTAGGAGGATATATTTTGGGTAAATTATATTTGACAAAAAATGAGTCTGTCTAAATATTAATTGGTGAAAAAGGGCAAATTCATCCAAATCACAATCGAAACACCTGCGGAGGTGGAGGAAAAGGTGGTGAGCCATCATCATACAATTATCTTCCAGGTGGATCAGGTGGTGGAGCTACGCGTTTGTTTTATTCTGTTGGGCATCAAATTGCTGTTGCAGCTGGTGCTGGTGGCTTTCCTGGATCTCACTGGTGTGGTAGCTAACTACTTCTACCACATGCAGGAGGTATTTCAGCACCTAGGTATGAATTTTGTTTGACAAAAATTTATTATGGATCGAATCAATCTTATGGGACTTCCGACGGTATTGGAAAAAATGGAACAATGGGAATAAACTCAACTGATTCTAGAGGAGCAAGCGCAGAAGGAAATGGAGGGGTGGAGGAGGCTACAAAGGTGGTTTCTCGCACCCTCATGTTAAAACTGATATGCTGCAGAATAATTTTGGTTCAGGAGGTTCTTCGTATCTCCGGACAGAAAGATTATATAAAACATAATAAGATTTCCATTTTTTAATGTATTGGTGTTACCAGGAAGCGAGAACTTCGCACAGCCAGATGGCGATATTCAACAAGGCCACTATGGCAATGGTTCTATGCTCGTGACATTTCTCGGATATAATGAAAGTTTTTTAACAAAGTTCAAAGCGTTATCGATTAATGATGTTATCTTGTCAATTATTCATTGTGTATGAAACATTTTAATTGCAATTCATAATCTAAATAGTGAACTATATTCTCAGAATCTTGAAATATTTCATCAATATTATATTACATTCGATCAGTCATATATGATCATCATTTTGATAAAGAATCAGTAATCGCTATATATCTGTATTGCTGTCATATAAATAAAAAATCTGCAAGTCCTTTTGTTAGGGGTCAACTATGACCAAACTTCCTCTATGGTAATCTTTTTTTTTTCAAGTCCATAGTTTTAAATTATTGATAAATTATTTACCGAGAGATATTCGATGTGCAAAAAACCAGATATTTTTGAAAAAATAGATCTCTCTATCTTGCAAGCATCAAATTGTGGTAAAAATACATTTTTTGTCAATCTCATAGAATATTTTGAGAACTTATATTTGTACATAGAATCATCTTTGGGCATCAATGAAAAAAAAACTTTGAGTTTTACCATATATATTTGTAAAAGTGAATCTATAGGGATATAGAACTATAATGAAAAACTAACAAAAAAATCAAAAGAATGATATGTATGATGAAGGATCCGATTTACAAAAACCACTTTTTGTAAATATTTCAAATTACATCACATTTAACTCTGTCAACATTTCTAAAGTTTACAATTTAAGATTTAATCTGTTTCGACTCTTTTTAACGTGTTTTTCTATATCCAAAAAATTTCGGAATGAAATTCTTTTGGAAAATCATTTCGAAAAAAGTGTTCTTTATATTTGTTTCCTGCATCTTTTGTCTGTCACAGTCTTCTGTTTTGGACATGAAAAACTCAAATATAATGGAGACAACAATTAATTTCGATGTATTGGGTTTGAATGAAATAAAAATATCAACTAAAGACACTAACATCATCGTCAACAACATTCAAGGCAAGACGCTTGTATCATTTATCGCTCAGTATATAACATGCGGTGGAGGTGGCAAAGGATCTGTGACGATGAAAGGACATCAAAAGTTATATATATTCGAAAACAAACACACATGAATCTGGGCAAATATTCTATATCCTAGCTATACAAACAAATAATATTTATGATTCTTTATTGATTGCTTGCAATTCTATTGATACAACTTCCAGTTTCACATTGTTGTGACTCAATACAGTTGATGATGGAATTAATTCTAGAATGATGTGCCTTCCCAAAAGGGCTTTGAAATTCATATCATTGAAGCAAATTTCTTGCTGCCATTCATCTTATTTCGTCAGACATATGAATAGTAACATCTACCATTATTTTGTAACTTTTCACGGGTAAAACCCCAAAAAATTAAATTCGATGTCAAAATTTTTTGCATAAATTTCCAGCATGTCGAAATATTTCCTTGGTATTGACATCGATTCAACTTTTTGTTGCATCTACCTTTGGAATGAGAAAAGGAACATGCTGAAGCAGATCATGAACGACAAAGGAAAGTCTGTGACACCTTCTATGGTTGCATTTACCAATAATAAGAAACTTGTTGGTGATGATGCCCGTTAATTAACATTTGTTGACCCAGAGAACACCATTTATGACAGCAAGCGAATGATTGGAAGGAAATTCTCAGATCTTGTGATTTCCGCCGGACCCAATGACAGCATAAAGATTGATTTAAAATACACTGGAAAAATGTACCGTCTTTCTCCAGAAGAAATTTCTGGTCATTTATTGAAAATATTTGAAGGAATGCGCCGAAAGTCTTATCGATCAGGAGATTACTGACGCTGTTATTACAATCCCAGCTTGTTTCAATGATGCCCAAACGATAATGATAGCAACAAACGGTAGATATTCACGCACTTTGCATTCCTCAGTCGTAAAATCCTTGGATTGATTACTAAAAAGGTTTTTTTATGACTATGTAAATTCTAACAATACTATCGATATTGTGATGATATAAATCATTGATAATTTCCTATTAAGATTATCGCTATATCAATACAACTTTAATATCTTTAATTAGGGATGCAAATTGGGAAATAATCCTGGATTTTTCCAGATTCCATTTTTAATTTTTTGTTTGGAAAATTATGTTTTTTTGACAAATAAACAGTTTTGACTTTGATGCATCAAAACATATTATGTTGCCGTGAAATTCTTAATCTGCATTGCTTATAAAAATAGGTCTGATCCAAACTCTAATCCAGATTTACCTGGAATTATATTATAGAAAATAACTATGTTTATAATTACAAAAACAAATCGTTCACAAACTGAAGAGCATCGGGATTATCTGAATACGTCTTTCGTAAGTGGGCGAGAACAAGGTTCTTCAGATCAGTAATCTCCGAAAGAGGCTGCTGTCTGATATCATATTTAGGCATTGTTGTCATTAAGAACTTAAATTCTTTCTTCATGTCGTCATCGAAGTAATAGTTATCTGCAAATGATGCAATTGCTCGAAGACAGATGCTCGGGAGTGTCGCGGGATTGGGCAGTGCATTACGTTTACCCATAGCTTGTGAAATTGCTTGATTCGTGCGAACAACCATTTGGTTGATAACACGTTGAACTTTTTCACGGAATTCAAGATTACCTCTGTACAAAATATCGTTTGAGTCGATTGAATCAATACCATAGATATAATTAGTTCGCTGCATGTGAGATCCAAGGACAATCGAATCCAGTGCAAAGTCGATTCGCAAATCTTCTGACCATTTCTTGCGAACACAGACTTTGATAAGTGCCCTAAAAATCTCCAAGCAATCACCTTCCTGCTTACCTGGAAGTATGAGAATGAAACTCAACGAATTTTTCAATAATGTGTAAAGTTCTGGTGTTGGAGGTAAATCAGTTGCATACTGAACAAAGTAGTCAAAGAATGTCTCTGAGAATGTAACAACTTTAGAAAGAAGTGAAACATTTGCTCCCATAAGGAAGAGAGCACATCTTTCGACTGGATTTTCGATAGAAGGAATCGTGCAAAGAGTATAAGCAAGAAGTGAGTAAAGAGCTATCTCGAGATGAGGAATCTTGTTGTTCGTTGCATGAATGCAGTCGCACATAGCAATGCGTGCAAGGACACTCATTAGGCGTGAATTTGTCTGGAAAGATTCACGCGCTGATAAGAGAAAATTTAAATGTGCTTCAACATTATTATCGAAGTCAACTCTGTATAAAAACCATTCGATTTTTGCAATGATCTTCTGGACAACATCCTCTGCACTCAAAACGGATAAAGAATGGAATGCAATAACAGCTTGCTCAAGGAGAACTCGAACAACAAATGGATCCGACAGTTTGAACGGCTTTCTTTGAATATCTTCTAAAATATAAAGAGCAATTTTTTCGAGACTTTTTACATCGAGATAATCCATAATATCAGACGGGCTGTGTGTAGATTTGAGCATTGATCCAAAGTTCTTTGTATATTTAACAGCATATTTAACACATTTAAACAAGTTCTTTGCATCATCATCCGTCAAATGAAGTCCAAATTCAGATTCTTGTTTTTCGAAATTTGTTGAAACAACATCCATCACATGATCCAAATAAAGATCAATATGACGCGGCGGACAGAATCGACAGACATATTTAGTTAGCGGGGCAGCAACGAAGATGAAATCACTTGAATTATATTCTCTCATTCGAACGAAGATATCATTTGTTGTCTTAACAACATCAGTCTTAATGTCACACGCAGCAATGATTGAGCATAAGTCGTGCATAAGAAGTGGCTTCGGAAGAGTGTTGTCGCATTCATCAATCATTTTCAAAACGACCGGAAATGCAACGGTTATAAAACGTGGTGGAATTGAATTAATAAAAACTTTCAAAACGAATGCAGGAGGCTTTCCTTGAGCGTAGAAGCTATCAATTGAACGGATCAATATATCTGCATCTGAGTTAGTGATTAAAGTCTTCAAAAAGAAATAAAGTGCTGGTTCTTGAGTATTCATGAAATGTTCATAAGTGAATTTTAATTGTGGCCTGAAACACCGTCTGAAACCACCATTGTTCATGTAAATCATATTGAGCGTATACATTTCGAGCAACATATGCATGAAAGAAATATCATTTTTTGGATTTACTTGAAACACAGTGTGAACAAAAAAAGCAATCACAAATATTGTAGACAATGAAACACCGAGTCCACCTATAGCATGAGATATCAAATTTATCTGCTCATTGAAGACTTTCCACGGATGATTCTCCAAAAGACAAAGAAATGAGATTTCCAGTATCAGCTTTGGCAGCAACAGCTCTATTTTCGATATCTTTCCAAACCACTCTATTGCTGTCAATTGACGCGAAACTGTTGGTGCAGATTCGTAATCATTTGGATGATCTGGCAATAAACTGAACATTTTTTGTGCATTGGCGATAAATTTATCAATGGCTTCGACAACCAATATGAATTGACAAGGATAAAAATTTGGAGATTCGAAATTATTGAGTAAATGGCAACATTCTATGACATAATCGAGCATCTCCATGTAATTATTCTTTTCTGCACTTACTTCTATGAGATACGCTAATTTTTTTGTTGAATTCCGCAATGATTCTTCGTTACTAAGGATATATTGAAAAGCTGCACTGTCATCATGTAAAAAATCGAACTCTGAAAGTCTTTCGTTGATTCTATCGCTAAAATTTACAGTAAAATCGCTTATAACAAAATTTGTGTGATGGACTTTATAAGAATCACAGCATTTTGCTTTAAGTTTTATCCATCTTTTGTTGACAGGTTCAGCATTTTCTGCATCACGAAGAGTTTTCTTCAGTATTTGGTTAGATTCGGTATTGAACGCCTCAACTCTTGATGTTATTTCAGAGAGAGGCTCCTGGTCAACACGTTCGAGCCTTTTTACGCTGAAACCATGAAGAATATCAATGTCTTTATCAATGGGATGAAAAATAATTGATTCAATCTCCATTGAAATGAATATTTTTGATTAAAGAATTATAATAAAAATACGAATTTTATCACAACAATATCATAATTTTCATACGAAATCATCATATTTTTATTTACAAATATTTATCAACAATATACATATTTTGCAGTATTAATATAATATATTCATAAATTAGATCAGAAATAACCTTGTTCTCTCACCTTTTTCGACGAAATATTAATGCGAATAATGAAATCGCTGCAATTGAACTTGAAACTATCAAAGGCACAAGTAATGGGTTCATTTTATCGTCTTTCGGTTGTTGTTCAGGTTCAGTTTCTATTTCGTGGTCTTCATATTTGTGATTTTTTTCATTTTTAAGTCTTTGTATTTCTTCGGAAAGCTCTTCAAGGTGCTGTTGATATTCTTCTGTGGCTTCTGAAAACGTGGACTTTGTCATCTCTAACAAATTGATAATATTTGCTCTTTCACGTGTCAAATCTTCAATTTCATCATCATCTTTTGTGAAAGCGACTTTTTTCGTGTACTCATTATATTTCTGGATGTTCGTTCCATCAAGAATCAAATCCGGTGTTGCTAGAGCCTCGAGTATTTCTGATGCCGATGATCTTTGCGACGGATCTGATTCCCAACATGAACAAATTAATTCTTCAAACATTGGTGGAAAATTGTCTGGAAATTCGGGTCTTCCACCGTAATATCTCTCTTGGTATAAATCATCCTGCGAAATCAAAGCAGATGGAGGCTCTCCTGAAAGTAAATGATATAAAATCATTCCATAGTTAAAAATATCTGATTGATTTGTGATCTTTGTGGCACTAGGCATCAAGCATTCCGGTGAGTAGTAAGCAAAAGCTTTTTCATCGAAATCAAAATCAGCCATTAAATCTTTTCCTTGAATACATGCGTAGCTTAAGTCGCCTATGATAGGTTCGCAGTTTTCATCAATCCAAATCGATGATGCGCTTAGATTTGTGAGAATAATTTTGTGTGAGTGAAGATAAAATAAAGCTGAAGCAATTCCGTATATAATTTTCATTTTACTTGTTGGATCTTCGAGTTTTGGTTCTCTCGCAGCTATGGCATCATTAAGAGTTCCAAGAGTTGGAAATTCTCTTGCTACGAAAATTCCGTTTTGTGGTGAAATAGAGAAACCAATGACCGAAGAAAACGCTTTATGAGTCATTTTCGTTGTAATTTGTATATCATTTATGAATCTTTTTATAGATTTTTTATCTAATGTTTTGTAATACTTCGATAAACACGTAAGTCCGGTTCTCAAATTTTTGGTCTTCGAATACCTTCCGTCTGATTGCGTCGAAATTTTCTCTATTTCGTCGAAATCAGAATATTCGCATAATGATTCAGTTTGCATTATGAAAAAAAATGTATTGTTTATATAAACTTTAGTTCAAAAATACTTTTTGTAATCAAATAGACTTTATATCTATAAAAATTATTTTTATTTTTGGATTCAATATCGATTAAATCGGACATTTATGCTGCAATTACCAAACAAAACACGTTTGAAGGTCATACCACTTGTTACTTGTCTCATTTCATTTTTTATCATCAGCAAAATATTTCATTGAGGAAAACAACTTGGTGAATTCAACATCGCATGATGAAGTAGAATCATATGGCACACAGCAATCACAATGATTTCCAACTCAAGCAACATTAAAATCAACAATGAAGGTTATGAATTTTAATAGAAGCAAAATGATCCTTTCTGTTATCAAACTTTTTAATATGAAGCACATTTGGATGCATATGTGTGCAAATTTGGAAGATAATTTTTGCTCTGGAAAAATAGTAGATATAGTCCAAGAAGATCCATAAAAAATACGTTTTTTTGAAAGTAATTTAATTGAATGATAGTGGAGTTATATTCTATATGCTATTTTTCACACAATGCTAACTCATGACTCAGTTTGAACAAAAATATAAAATGGCGAAAAAATGAAATTTCCGTGAGTCAAACCAAAGTCATCAAGACTATAGGTACAAAAATTAGCCACTGCACTAAAGTGAACGAAGGATTTTATCAAAAAAAATTATTGATACAAAAAATTAAGATAAAATTGGGCCAAGCAGTTGTTCGCGGTTTTGTCATTATTTTCCTTGCATTCCAACAGGAATGAATGTTTTGTCTCGAGCAGAAAATGGTCTTCTTCATGCTGAGTCATGATTTTCATCACGAGAACACACACACACTGTAGTTAGTAATTAGATGTTCGCATAATCCACGACTACGCCGTGGCTTCTGCGAACATCTTTTTAAATATATTTACGACAGAATTAGTTTTACAAGTTAGGGTCCCCCCATATAGAAAATAAATTTTTGAATTTCTTACAAATTAACGTTAATTTTTATTTTGTAATTCCTGACTATATAAAATCTATTCACTTTTTAAAATAATCCACGTCTTTGCCACAAGTTCTGCGAACATTTTTTTTTTAAGTAATTACTGAAATCACAAATTATAAAAACAATGATTTATTAATACTAATATTTACGACAGAGTTAGTTTTACAAGTTAGGTGCCCACCCCATATAGAAAATAAATTTTTGAATTTGCTTACAAAATTAACGTTAAAATTGATTTTGGAATTCCTGACTATATAAAATTTATTCAGTTTTAAAAATAATTTATGACTAACTAACTAACTAAGAAAAGAAAGCGAAAGGATTTATGAAGTAAGAAATTTGAAAAATAATTTTAGTGATTATGAGAGAAATTTATTCGGATTTCTCCTCTTCCTCGAGCTTCTTCTTTTCTTCCTCTTCTTTCTTTTTGGCTTCCTCTGCTTCTCTCATACGTTTACTTATCCATCTCGGATTCTTCTGTCTTCCTGCAGCAAGTGCTGCTAATTGTTTTTCTGTACACTTACGTTTCGGCTTAACTGGTTTCTTTTCTAGGGATGTAAGTCCTTCATCAGTTTGTTCATTCTTTTTCGTCTTTCTTGTTTTCGTTGTTGCTTTGAGTTCGTGACCTTCGGTCTTGGAGCTAAGCTCCTTTAATATTTCTTCCTTTAATGTCGCTTTCAAAGTTTCGAAGTCTGTCATAGTTTTATA
>JALKBU010001507.1:0-10148 GCA_023091735.1 Trichomonas tenax
TCTCCACTGCTTCTTGAGTTGTTGTAGAAGAGACAGCAGCTGTGAAGGAACTTCAATGATGTTTTGTATGTTATGTCTACAACACTTTCTTTGTTGTCGGTGAAAAAACAGTCAAATGCGAAAAATTGGAGGTTTTGTGGCGAAATTGGGACATTTTTCGCGTGCGAGATGCCGGGTGACGCTGAGGCGCCATAGAATGTCTACCAAACGTCTTGTGGGATACTGTCAAAGTGGAAATGTTGAACTTTCCGATGGATTCAATATAAAAAATTTATTTTATCGTCAAATAATTCAAAAATTAAATAGCTTATATAAAAATAATAAAATAACAATCAATTTCGACAAAAGAATATTTGTCAATATTATCTTTACATGGCAAAAAAATAATTGAAAAACTGTGTTCGGAGCCTTTAATTTTTCATGAAGAAGTCGAATATTGTTTGTTATCCATGCTACATCGATTCCACAATGACAGAATTCGATGGCAGGAAACTTTCAAAGGAACTCTGCGTCGAAAAGCCGACACTTAAAGAGCTCGCACTCGCTTTCAAAGATATCGGTTTTTCTGGTGTAGAAGAAGCAAATAAAACTCATCCACGTGATTTCTTTAGAGCAGGCCGTATAACAGTAGTATTTTATAAGATAAATGAGCACACAAACGAGAGAACTTTGCTTGTTCCAGAAATTAAGAATAGAAAACAATTATATGCTGCTTTAGCATCACAAATCAAAGAAAATAGAGCAAATAATCGCACAACTGAAACTCAACAGCCAAAGAAGAAGAAGAAATAAATAAATTATATATCTTCGGCCATATATTATGATAGATATCCATCTATAAGTTTTATTCGACTAAAATGTAAATTTCATTCTACAATTTCGAACTTTTTAAATTCGAGAATCTTAACAATTTTAAAACATGTTAACAACTTATTGGCAAACTAAATTTGTATGATGCATTTAGATTTATGGCCATAGAGAACAAAATTTCAAATTAAAAAAAAAATTAAATATAATATTTATTAAGTCTTAAGAGATAAATACAGTAGTATATGTTCTTAGCCTCACAATTGATGCTTTGCTGTCTTCAAATATCTTTTGTATTTAAAATAAATTTCTACTTAAATAATCAAGAGCCTGTCAAATTGCATTGCTACTTACAGACTCTTAGAAAACGCATAGAAGAACTCTCAATAAGTATTTTTGCATTGTAAAATATTTTTGTCATGTAAAATATATTTTTATTGGACCCTGTTTAATTTTCATTTTAGGGGTGGTCACCAAATAAAATATAAAAATTGACAAAAGAATAAAAATGCAAAACAACAACAAAATTATTGCGATTGCTGGCGGATCAGCTAGTTTTTTGTTACTTGTCGGTCTCATTGTCTATCTTACCCGGTTTGTTAGGTTTATGGGTGAGATGCCTTACTTTTGGGATCCATCTTTTAATCACACTTTGCTTGCATACACTAAAACGCGTCCATCACGTTACGTTCTCGCTATAACTGGCGGCTATAAGACAGGAAAATCATCAGCAATGAATTTATTAGCAAAAGCTGCATCAAATTCACAAATATTCCCGATTGTTGTCGATTTTGACTTAGCAAATAGTCTTCAGGACTGTATAGAATTATTTAAGCTTCAACTTCTCCAAACATTCTCCAAAGGATCAAATAAATTGGATAATTCCAACTTAAAGATGCTCGCCGATCTCCATTTATACGACTACTTGGCTAACAGAACATCAGAGAGTTTGCCAAACCCTGCTTTCCGCACACCATACAGCACGATCACAAATGCACTTAATTCGATCACAAAGCATGGTTTTAACGAATATGGTGTTCATCGTGTGTTGCATGTGTTAGCATACTATGAACCCGTTTTCCACTTTGCAATTTTTATTCACAATTATGATAAGATTTATCAATTCAAGGATGGAGAAAAAATCACAAACGCAGCTTTATCATATCTTGTCAATAACAACCAATATATATTCCACATTCCAATTATTGTCGAAATTAAAAATTCTTACAGAAGATTCCTCGGAAGCAGATCTGTCGAATATTTACCAATTCCATCATTTGCATCTCAAATTGATAAACTTGTTAGCATGAGATTCTTCACAAGAAAAGAAGCAAATCTCGTTTTAAATCAAGTTGGACCAAATCCAGGATCTTTTGCTGAAATACATCGTGCTATTAGATACGGAAAGACATTTGAAGAAGCATTTAATCAAACTAAGCTTAGATTAGATAATTACGTTGAATCTGTTCATGAAGAGAAGGTTCTGAATGAGAATCTTCCATACTTCTGCAAGAATAGTGCTAAGGTTATTGGATCTCAGAAAGATGTCCAATCAATAATATCTTTATTCGAGAAAGGTTTATTAGTTATTAACAACGACCTCAAGATTGAATCTGGCCTCCCTTACAGTTCCAAGAAATATTGTAAATAAATCATATTCAGTAATTAAATTCTGTTTTATGCGCCATTTTGCATACTATTAGAATATGCCTCAAATATTATATTGCTAAAGCAGAGGCAATAACAGAAACACTAATACAAATGGTTTATATATGTGAATATAATCTTTTACGAAATATTTCGTTGTGGAAGGTACATCCATTAAAATATTGGTAATGCCTTCATAACTTTATTCAAATTCTTTATTAATGATGTATAGAAAAATTTATTGGAAATTCAATAAATATTGCCTGAATTTAGGAAAGTTTTGAGTGAAAAATATTCTGCAACAATAATATAATAATATACATTATAATTAATTTCGAAATTATTATTTAAAAAAGAGTAAATCTTATAATAAGATAAATTTACGATTAATATTTATATTGAAGGGGGATTAGTAACAAAGCAGAAATCTGTGTTTCAGCCGGACATTGCTTTAGCAAAATTGTTTTCTGATGCATAGGGAGTACAAATACGCTGTTTAATCAAAACTCCATTTTCTACGATGGAGGTCGAAGATGTTAACACAGATTTTCCGATCTCTCTGAAGGCGAAATATCAAGTTGTTGTGTCAGACAATATCACACCTGTCATCGTGCACTCGGAAAAGATCGGCCTGAAGAAATTGGATGGCTCTGAGCAAAATGAGAGGCATGTTGTTCAAGCTGTTTCCTCTGCAGACGCAAAGGTGCCAATTCCGAAGGTCGACAAGATCGTAAAACGCGAAGCCGAGAAAAGTTCTGTATATTTCTCGTGCCCTCCCAGATGTTTTATTTATGATAATACGTTTTACGAACCTCTCGTTTATTACTGCGATAAAATGGATATAGAATTCATTAGAAACTTCAACAACACACACAAATTCCTTCAAATGACAACAAAACAACTCGAAACTGTATTCATCACTATAGAAAATATAGTTAAAGACTTCCTCACAGATAAACCAACAATAGATCAGGTGCTTATATTGCTCGATGAAAATGCACCGCCATATCCAGTTGTAAAAGCAATATTTGATCACTGGAACGACAGACCAAAGCTTGCGGGCTCTGTTTTGAGATTTGAAGAGTTCCCTCCTGATCACTGCGGCATTCGCCAAAATCATATTAAGACTGTCACAAAATCAAATAAAACAAGAAAATCAACAAATGATTTGACATACTTGCGTAGACTTAAAGATGAACTCGCACTCGTTAGGCAGAAGAGGCAGGATGCTATGGAACTCTTAGAAGAACAGAATAAGAAGAGAGCTGAAAATATCGTGTTCCTTCGCCAAATGGCAAGAAAAGTTCAGGCAAAGGGTGAAAGCATGCTCGCTCTCGTCTTAGAACCTGCTTTATTATCAACAAAGCAGCTACCACCAGTTGAAAGTGTTCCAACAATCATCCCAACACTTCCTTCACCACCAACTGTTCCTGTATTCTTAATGTGGTGCCAGGATCAGAAGCTTGGTATATAAATGTTTGAAATTCGAATTAATATTAAATTATATCTCTATTTTGTTTTTATATATGTCTTAATTTATAACTTCACTTTGGGACCTATTATCGTAATTTAATTGGCAAAGCGTTTTTAAAATAATTTGAATCAAAATTGTAAAATGTGGAAATATTAAATGCAAACAAGTGCAATCAACTCCATAGCATTATGTTGTTTTAGTTCAAGTTGTCATGAAGTTTATTCTTGAGAAGATAATTAAAAATTTATTCGATATAAATAAATTCACAAATGTAAGGTTTCGTAGCTCAGTAGGTAGAGCGTAGTGCTGATAACGCTAAGGTCTTGGGTTCGAGCCCCAGCGGAACCATTTTTTAAAATTTAATCATTCTGGTGAATTTATTTTATATACTTTTTAGTTCAATAAGCTTGCAAGGGCGGAAGTACCTTTGACCGAAAAACCAACATTAAAAGGATTATTAAAATCAAAATGAATGAACATAAAAATTGATTTTATCCTATGAGAAGCTGGCTATATATATGCTTCGTAAAATAATGATTTGTTCGAAATGCATTGCTAAGAAAAAATAATCAATAAAAGATATCTTAGGAATAAAAAGCAATAACAACATATTTTTATCCAATACATGGAAACAATTGGCTAATTCCTCCTAAAAACAATGCGTAGCATCTTCATAATAGCATTTTATGATGAAGATATTGAGAAAAACACCTCAACATTCAAAAAATTAACCCAATTCTTCAGCCATTCAACAACAATTCCCACAAAATGCAGTAAAAAGAATAGAAAGCAACGCATAAAAATGGACACAGAGTCACTTTTTTATGAATTTTTTACAATTATTAAATCCAAAATTTTCCTGCAAACGTGACAAAAATATAGAAAAATGGATATAGCAGGATTTGGCCGTAGCCGTCAATACAAAATCACAGCACAGGACCACGCTATCAACGACCAGTGCCAGGTTATCAAGACATCAAAAAACTGGGAACGCGATCTTCCAGCATGTGCGGAGAAAGCTTCATCATCGAGAAACGATATCAGGCTTGCCGCGCTCCAATCAATGAATGAGATCCTCTCTGAAAAGTATATCGGCGACGATCTCGAGAGTTTGATCGAAACGATTTTTGATTCTTTGATTACACCGATCACTGAGCCAACAGCGAGACAGGAACACGATGAAGCTCTCATGGTTGTATGCAATCTCGCTCTAAACGTCTACAATCTTATGGAGGACCAAACATACTCATTCCTCAACGAGCTGATGCCGAAGTTGCCGGGATTGACAGGCGATCAGACAGCACGTGTCTTTGCTATCGCCTTTGTCACAGGCTTCACACTTTCCAACGAAGAAAGATGTGAGAGCGCTCTCTCAAGGATTCTTGAGCTCATTTCCAACAAGAAGAAGCGCACAGTCAAATATGAACCAGAGTGCGTTGTTGCTTTGATCAATGCCGTTGGTTTACTTCTTTCCATCTTATCTTCGACAGTTTGCGTCGGAAAGCTCGCTCCACAGATCGCCGCCGCCGTAGATATCGCCTTGGAGTCAAAGAAGGCACCAGTTCTTCTTGCTGCCCTCGATTTACTCCCAATTATCTACGAATGCATCCATGAGGTCGAGAACTTCTCAGAGGAGCTTCAGGAGCAATACCAGGCTGATTCTAACCACTTCGCCGCAAAATACCGCAACAAGATCGCTTCATTAGAAGATAACGTCGACAAGAAGCAAGATAAGAGAGATATTAGGCTCAAAGTCGCTAAAATCACAGAGTTCTTCGATACAAACGAACTTACGGAGGATATCATCCTTGCTGAACAGTCAGTATGCATTGAAGGCGCCAGAAAAGTTTGCATTGTCGATGCTATCAGAAAGGTCACACGCCATCACTTCGCCCACATGATGACACAGAACCCAGGCATCCATGATGCTATTGGTGTCGAGCTCAAGGTTGAGGGCTTAAGAATTGCCGAGAAGAAGAAGCAAAAGAAAGAAACAGAGCGTGAACGCATCGTTACAAAGAAGGAGCGTCAGATGGGACTTGCAAAGCAGCGCAAGATGAAGGATGCTCGTGCGGAACAGAGAGATTATTAATTTCCTCCATAATACACCAATAAAGTCGAAAAAATATACATAAAATTATAAATGATAATTCAAAACATTCATTCTTTTTCCAACATTACCAAGCAGCTTCATTATCGTAAATTGTTTTTTTCTTATTTAAGCTAAAACCAATCATATTTATGCTTACAACAACATTTTCAAAAGATCTCTATTGGTGTGATGATGCTTATTCAAAAGGGAATAGATATAAAAAAAAACTAGTTTTTTATTGCAAGATTTTCCTTTTAGAGTCAAACCATACATTAACTTTAGGATTCATCTTTAATATGAATAACTAAATAAAAATACTCTAAGAAATAAATAATGAAATGCTTATGGAACTTGTTCTTCATCAAGCTCTGGTGCTGCAACTTCAGGAATCATAGCCTCCTGCAAATCCTCTCCGGCATTAATAGCCAAACTAACAGGAAGGTTATTAACGAGGTAGAAAATTGTGATGAAGTTAGCATTAAGGATGTATAAGATATCAGCTGCGAAGGAGTAGCCAACATGCTCTCTTGGGCAGAAGAATCTCAAGAAAACACGAAGGATATCTAATGCTTCGATGTAAATTGAAGCAAGGCCTGTAAGAGTGAGGGTGAAATCGTTGATGATTTGGATTGAGGCAATGCCCAATATGCAAATAGCAAGAATGATTAAGTGCATTGAGAATGTAACAATATAAATTGGAATCTTGAGGATGCTTTCATCCAAGAAGAGCGAAGCTGTGTTGAGTGGTGTGTACGATGTAGCGATGGACTGAAGAATGATAATGACAATCAATCCAAAAGCGATAACACCAGAAATAATCCAGCTTCCGAAGATTCTGTTCGCCCATCCGTTTGTGAGGCCATTGAACAACGCCATAATAAACATTATGAAGACAATGTGAAAGAGCTCAGGTGTGATATCATAGATATTTGAGAACCAAGAGACAGCATAGTATTTAGTGACGAGCCACGGACCATCGATGAAAACTGCTGCGAGAGCGAGGTATAAAACGCCCCAATGGTCTGGACGAGAAGGATATAACCTTCTTGGAACAACGAAAATAAGAACAACAACCAAAGCAACAGTCATAATTGCGATAAGGACGAAGAAAATGATGGACATAAATGAATTTAACGATGTGGACATGAAATCAACTTTTCTAAGGATAGGAGTCTCGGAAACAACTTCTCCGGCAAGCGAAAGAGAAGAGAAGTTGACGAAGTTGTATGTCATGACGTTGAATTCGTCGCAAGAACCTTCCTTACAGGTAATCTTCTTTGTAATGTTGAAATTACGCAAAGAAATTTGCTCAAGATGGCTATTGTAGAGGCGAGCTGTACCATAGAATGTAATAGGGTGCTTTTCTACGTCCTTTGAGAGTGTTGGCTTAATAGACAAAATTGCGAAAGATGATAAAGGTGAAAGGCGCTTGAAATGTGCACTGTTAGAAACAGATCTTGTTGGAAGAGCGAGGGAAACGTCTTTTTTGACGCTGTAGTTTGTATTTTTGACTGAAAATGAAACAATTGCCGAAATCGTTATGAAAATGGTAAGACCGATCATCCACGTGATTGCCTTGCATGTGGACATCAGCTCAAGCGGTGTCGCCTGAGTTTTGTCGTCTGGAACAACAGATCTCATCTTCGAAAAAAATATAAGATCTGGATCCAGTAAAAATAAACTTGTCAAATATTTGTATGAGCTCAATGAAATATTGTTTTCGACTTTCAATTCATAACCACACGAAATTCCTTCATATTTCGTTTTCTTGTACGGCAAAAATATATATTTGTGAATTTCATCGTTTTATTGACTTTTCTGTTCAGCAATCGGAAGAAGCGGCACAGCGACCACTGCTCTTTCTTTGTCCTCTGGATCAATTTTTGAGAACTTCAACAAAATTCATAATATTATGACATGTAAAAATTTACATGTCACAACTCATTCCAATTCCAATATTGAGTATTTTCTTATTTGCTAGAGGTGTGTAAACGACGATAGAAAAGACGTTAAAAACTTAACGGCCATAAAGATGATTGCTTAAAGCTCCTTTGCTTGGATCATTTGGAGCCTGATAGAGTTACTCATATACAAGACCCCATGCTCCTTTATCTTACATGGAGCCACATACTTAGCTATAACAGATAACCAAATATTTTAAATTGAATTCAAAAGTCTTTGTTTTCGCTGAGACTTTGCCTGTGATCTTCTGTTTGATCAGAAGGTACAACGGGCTCATCAAAGCTATACCAAATTTTACAATTTATTTTTCTAAAAATATATCCTGACTTTTCCTTTGTTACTAAAGAACTATAACCTACTCCTAAATGCTAATTTATGTAAAGGCTATCAGCATCAAGTTGCTTGGACTCATAAATCAGCAAACAATTTCGTTTTTTTTATGTTTTTTAACTTTTTCAGAAGTTTACATAGTACTAAAGTATGAAGAAAAATTATAAATATAATCATCATCACTTTGTCGCATGTTGATTATCGACATCCGTAAAGTCGCAGGAAAAATGGAACATATCCTGATTTAGCAGCTCAAAAATTTCGGGGAAGATTCAAATTTTCACTTTTTGTCAATAAAAATTTTAAAAGTGACGATTTAATTTTTTTATCATTTTTAAAAATGAATGAGAAATATCTCGAGATCTCATTAGGAACGTTATTCTGCTTCTGTGCAATATTCACTGAGGCCTACTGCGGAAAGAGAGAGGGAGTTTTGCGACTCCTTGAGCCCAAAGTCACACATCTTCCTTCCGATATTGATACTAAAACAATTCCAAATGGCGAACTTGTATTCTTCAAGAGCGACAACACATTGTACAATTTAGTTTCAGATGAAGATTTCAAGGTTACAGAATATTGCGGTGAATTGTCCAGAAGAGTCCAATATTGCATGTGGCATGAAACACAGCACTCCAAGGAAGTCAACAACAGAACAGAATACTATTACACGTACTCCAAAATTTGGTCATCTTATCCAATAAATTCTCTTTTATTCCACAATCCAACTTATCATAACCCAACTGTTCAGATTATCCCACAACACAACTTCCACAACAAAATGTCCGCTGGATCATTCACAATTTCTGATTCAGTTTCATTCAACGGCCCAAGAACAGTATTACATCCTCACAACCAACAGCTCGATCAATTTGGCTCTTCTCCATTCGGATCTATCTTCAAATATGCAGGAAGAGGAATTTTCTATTCTGAATACAAGAAGGGTCTCCTTGATCAATTCGTTCAGGTTGCTCAGTTCTTCGATCTCTCCTCACGCGGATTTTCTGATTGGTGTGAACCAGGAGATAGAAGAGTTTGGTTTGAATATTGGGCTCCTGATACAGTCACAATTGTTGGAAAATACTATGATGGAACAATCCAATTGACAGAATTCATGGGATACCAAATCGGTTCTGCAAACTCAGGTACTGTTTCTCTTAGAAAGGCTTTGTCTGCAAACATGTCCGCATTCCCAACAATTATGAAGTGGATTTTCAGGTCATCTGTTGTCGGATATGTTATTTATTGCTTGTACATGCAATTAAGAGCAAATTTGTTCTGTGTTTCAGTTGTTTTAGCTTCCATTGTTTTATCTCATCCAACAGTTAACAATAACTTCTACACAGACAAGAGCATGTGGTATATTGCTGCTTTCTCTGCACTTGGCACAGCTCCATTATGCATGTACTTATTCTCCTCTACAGACTCCGAAGATAGACACCATCGCGACAAAAATAAATAGTCTATTTTAATTAAAAATTATTATAATTTCAACTGAATTGATCTTGTTTATTCAAAAGAAGATTGATTAAAAGAATGAAAAATTTATATTTCAATGCGTCATCTCTTGAGAATGGAGTATGTTGCGACGACTCTCGAAATTTGCCCACGAAAAAAATTCTCTTGGAAGGTGCATTGTTTCTTTTTGTTGTTATTTGAGCATTAATTAAATGAATTACATCCAAATGGAAATATATTGAGAAAAACGAATTTTGATGATTCTGTTTTGATGTTATTTGTGTTCACATTTGCATTTGTTGTTGTGAAATTTGAAATATGACAATTTTCGACTGAAAGAGAACCTTCATAATTACAGAAAAGAACTCCTTTATTATCGAA